>JBBPTU010000076.1:0-49098 GCA_038094295.1 Tylopilus aff. beelii
TTTCCCCATCCCCCAATACTTACGTATAAATACCCGTCCATAGCGCCCTGTACCTTAGTTTGATCTACGCAATCTACCTGCGTTCTCATCTCCTCCGCTGGACAAGATAGATTCTTCCAGCGAGACCGCCGTCAGACTGGATCCTCTTTATCAAGCGCTGTTGATCATCCTCTACGTATACTGCTCCTTGTTAGACGAACAAAGGAGGCGGGAACGACAGGACGCGTATCGTAACAAGAGTTACCATGATGGGCCCAGCCCAGGTGGGCACACATGTTATGATATGTGTCCTGTCGATCTCGTCTCCTTTGCTCATCTAATAAAGAGCAATAGACGTAAAGGATAACTAGTAGAGCTTGGTAGAGGAAGTCCAGTTCAACATGGTCTTGCTTGAAGAACCTATCTTCACAGTGGAGGGAGATGAGAATGCAGGTAGATTGCGTAGATCAAACTAAAGTACATGGCGCTACTCTAGGGTATTTATACATAACTGGGATAGAGGAAGACACTACCATAACTAGAGATATGGTAGTGGGAGGATGGGGGTGTCCATGAGAGCGAACTAGACAAGCGTGAGACAACTATCTCACGCTGATGGGAAGACATAGGATCTGGTGGGAAAGAATCTAAACTGAGTCCGTATGACAGTGTACAGGATAGAATAGACGAGAAAGGAAATGGTGGCGTGGACCTTGTGCCTGGAGGCGATGCAGCAACAAAAACAAATCTAGATAGCGATGGAGTCAGTTGACAGACTGCCCCGTGTCGAACACACGATCTATGTTCTCCCAGGGGAAGCTATCCCCAGGTAACACCTCCCTGTCACAGAACGAAACATACCCCTTGTAGGTCCCTTCCTCAATGGCCTGTTTGATCGCAGCGTCGAGTTCCACCGTGTGAATCAAGGAGTTGTCCCAAACCGTAACATTACCCCCTGCACAAGACTGAGCCACCGGTTCAGTTTCTATCCGGGCCATCGATGTCTCCCTCATTCCAGATGACATCAATATCATCCCATTCGAGCTTGTCGTTACTGACCAAGTTGGGGCAGTAGCGGAAAGGATGACCGCATTTTCCACAGTAATCGTAAGGTCAAGGGTTATCTGGGCACTGATAGTTGGAGTGCCCAGGCGCAACCTGTTTACATCTGGGACAGGTGTAGCGGGGACAGTTGGGACAGAAATGGAAGGGGGAGTCACAGGAATAAAATTTGTTGACAGAAAAGGGGGTGATGGTGACAGCATAGGGAGGGGGAATGATGGCTGTGGGGATCGCGGGCTTTGGTGTCTCAGTGGCTGACACCTTGATTCCTGAGATGGCCGCAGCCAGGGCTGCTCGGACGACTCAGCGGGGGAGAGGGTTATCATGATAGGCCCTTCCCAAGTGGGCATTGGCTGGATCCCACCCGGTGTCTGCGGTCGTGGAGGTGGCATCTCCTCCCTCATCATCGGAATTGTTGAGGGAAGGAATGGTGGCAGAATTGGAGGTGGAAGGGGAAGGAGGGACTGCCATGGCATAGGCCTGGGGGTAGGGAGGGGATTTGGGAAGGACGAAATTGATGGTTCGTACCCCCCGTTGTGGGTTGGAGGAGGGGGTGGTGGTAACAGGGGAAGGAGTGGGGGTCTTGGGTGGTGCAGGGGAGCTAGCATCCTGTCCTCCCACAGGTCATGCACGCCTGCGACGGTGGTGAGAGTTTTAAGAGGAGATGGGGTTGGTGGTGGACATAGTGTTGTCCACTGGTAGGTTCAGTTCATCCCATCGCTCAAAGACCTTGACCAGGTATTCCCGGAGGATGCTGCGGGGGAATTGGAGGAACACGTTGTGCACCAGGGTACATCACAGTGAGTGCGGAAGGGTCTCCACCAGGGACAGGAAGCCATGTCCCAACAGCTTGTCAAAGTGTTGTGGTAAGGTCTTTGATAGAGCAAAGACTGTGGTTGTCATCTCCTCAGTGGCCAGGTCGGACCAGCATAGGACGTGAGAGGCGTGGCGAAGGGTGTGGATGGCAAGGATGAGGTTGTGAAGAGGGCCGGGGGTGTACACCGACTGGGACTGGTAGTGTTTGAGATGATCTGGGTTCTCCACAATCTGGGCGATGAGTTCGTGTTTGGCGGAGCGGGGGAGGAGCTCCAGGATGAGGGGGAGTTCGGCGGGTATGGGATGGTCATTGTGAAAGTGGGTATCTATCTATTCCTTGAGGAGGGAGAGCGGGGAAGAGGAAGTAGAGAGGTGGTAGTAGACGAGCATCTGAAACTGATACTCATCTCCTTGGGCCCCTTCTTGTTCTTATAGGTCATCGGGTGGTGCCTCTCCTTCCAGCATAGGATGGTCCAGATCTGGGACCCATTGTGGTTGCCAGTTCCTATCAAGGTGGCTTGATTAGGAGGTGGTGGCGCAACTGGCAGTGGGACAGGTGGTGTTGGGGTTACTGGTTCAGGAAGTGGTGGCACTACTGGGGTGACAGGTGTGGATGGGGCGGTAGGGGCATTGTCCCAATCCGGATTCAGAGTGTTCAGGAAATGTACTGGGAGGAGAGAGAGGGCGAAGGTCCCTTGAGGTAGGGTTATCTCAAGCTGGATGCCGTGTTGACAGTAACTCCAGTAATATACGGCCAGGAAGGAGAGGAAGGCATAGGAGAGGGCGATGGCGCTGAGGTCGAAGAACGAGAGCATTGTGAGGATGGTAGGGGTGAAAGACTGAGGTTACTTTCTGGTGGGAAAGTCTCTGGGAAAGCATTTTTGATACTCCTTCAGGGTCTTCTTTGCGTGGGAGAGGTTCCGGGCGGGTTCCCAGGTACTCTCACTATTGGCATAGCCTTTCCACTTAATCAGGTACTCCCAGGTCTTCCCCTTGCGGTGATGGCATTTGGTGTCATCAATCTTGTACTCCATTTCACCTTCTATGTTTTGGGGGGGTGGCTGTGTGAATGTGGGACCAAACTTGGCAGTAGTGGTTACAGGGGATAATTTTGTAGTGTGGAACATGTCATGTATCTTCCAGGTCGGGGGAAGAGACAGTTGATAATTTAGCCTGCTGAGGACCTGTGTGATTTTGAAGGGGCTGACCCGCTTCGGGGCAAGTTTTCAATGGGCAAATTTAATGTGAAGATCCTTTGCTTCTAGCCAGATTTTATCTCCTACTTTTCATCCTTTAAATTGGGTATTTATTCATTCCCACATATCCTGTTGGGCTTTCTGATGGGCAGTGAGGGTCTCCAGTTGGGTCTTCTCTAGTAGCTGCATTTGGTCTTCTAGGGCTAGGAGGAAGGTGGTTTTGGTTAATGGAGGGTAGGCCCTGGGTTCGTACCACATCATCAGGGAGAATGGTGAGGTGTTAGTGACCGAGTGTACTGCCGAGTTATGGGAGAATTCTGCCATAGGGAGGAGTTCGCTCCATTTTTCAGGGGTATTGCCACAGAAGATATGGAGGTAGGTTTCCAATTCTTGATTTACACGCTCCATTTTGCCATCAGTTTGTTGGTGATAAGTGGTGGAGAGGGCAACATTGTAATTGAGCAGTCGGGCCAATTCTTTTGTGAATGTGGATGCAAAATGAACCCCCCGATCAGAGATACACTTATCATGAAGGCCATAACAGGGGAATACGTGTTGAAAGAAAAGAGCAGAAAGTCTTGGACAAGTACACGCAGGGGTGGAGGTCTCCGGCTGCATCTTTCTGCATAAGGACAGCCCCTGTGGTGAGGAGGGAAGCGTCAGTCATAACAGTAAACGGCATCACGGTGTCCAGGTAGCGGAGTACCAGTTTGGTCAGGAAGGTAGCTTTCAGTTTGGAGAATGCTGCCTGGCAGGCGGGTGTCCAGACCCATGGGGTCCCCTTCTTAGTCAAGTCATGAAGCGGGCATGTGAGGTCCAAGAAGTTAGCAATGAATTTGCAGTAAAAGTTACAGAACCTGATAAATGACCGGACTGCTTTGATGGACGTAGGGGGCTGCCAGTTCTCGATAGTGGTTAGTTTTGTGGGGTCCATCTTAACTTCCCCCTGTTTTACTATCATTCCCAGGTACTCGACTTCCAGTACGTTGAAGCTACACTTCTCTAGCTTCAGATAGAGTTTGTGGTCCCGCATCCATTGCAAGACCGCTTGGGTCCACTCATCATGTTCTTGCTGAGTCCGGGAGTGGATGAGGAGGTCGTCCATATAGATGATCAGCCATCCTTCTGTGATCATATCTCCAAAGATGTGGTCCATGAGGACCTGGAAAGTTGTGGGGGAGTTACAGAGTCCAAAGAACATTACTGTTGGTTCGAAGAGGCCAAAAGGGGTGATGAAGGCTGCCTCCCATCGATCCTCAGGCTTAATGAGGACATTGTTGTATCCCCATCTGACGTCCATCTTGGTGAAGATTAGAGAAAGACATGGGTATGGGTTACCCATGGTGGATCATGGGTATGGGTATGCATGGATATGGATATGGGTCAGCAAAACATGACCCATGTACCCATGACCTGTGACCCATATACCTGTGGGTTTATCCATGTACCTGTGACATCATCTGCACACCCACATGCCATGACATATGACACCATATGGCATATGATTCTGAGTAACTATGTAATCCATCAAACCTTATTCTCGGAACTGACACATTGCAACTTCTTCACCATTCAATCCCCACCCAAGATGCTCTCAAAACAGATATCACGCCCCACCAAGAAGGCTTTGGCTGCGGGATCTAGATCCACAGCCCAAAGCAAAGAACTCACCAGAAATGACAACTCCACAGACCTGAACAGTACCATAGAGACCTCTAGCAATGCCAACTCTGCCGAGGCCAGCAACACTGAAAGAACTGCATTAACAAGGGTCTCAGACTCTTTGAATTCAAAGAAAAGGGCAAGAGTTGACTCAGACAATGAGGTTGAGGTTAATACAAACCAAAAAAAAACAGATTTAAAGCGGTCAAAGGCAAACTTGAAACAACTGCAGGAATGTAACAAGGCAGACGAAGCATCTGATGCCAAGCTTGGTAAGGTCCTAAAATTCCTCATTAATATTTATCTTACTGATGACAACAAGAATGCATGATGAAAGATTGGAACTCACCCATCTATGCCTTTTTCAGCATCGTGCCTGCCATCGAATATGTCAACCAGCACTGGTGCCATGTGTTCAGCTGTCTTGCAAAGGGGTGCTGTCATAAGGTTCGCCGATACCTTGACAAAGCAGATAAGGCATCGACAAGCAACATGTGCAAGCATGTGCGATCGTGCTGGGGGGAAGATATCCTGCATCAGATCTCTGATGCAAAGAACCTTGAAACTGCACACACAAGTATCACTGATTATACTAAGAACAGGTCAATAACCGTGTCATTTGAGCGATGAGGAAAGGGGAAATTCACTTACTCACACAGGCAGCACACTCGGAGTGAAACAAGGTTTGTACCACCATGATAAAGCTTCCTTGATCTCACCACCACTTCACAGGGCCAAGATAGTGTGTTGGGTAGTTGAGAGTCTGTGGCCATTTGACATCATGAGCGATCGTGGGTTCCAGACACTAATGGTATTCACGACGACGATTATACTACCATGATGAGCTTCAGAGTCGCTCTGAAGTCCTCTGAAAAGTCCCTGTTGAGCTACGATGTTTTCAACTGAAATTCCAACTCAGGTATCTCCAACTACACAAATGTCTGCTGGCCGATGGTGCCAAGTCGTGTTAAATTACACTAAGTTCAACGTTCTATACATGTTGTCTGAGAAATAGAACCACGGTGATTCCTTGAACCCTATGCCCATCCAGTCCCCAACTTGAATGCCTCACCAATCTACCCGCCAGGAGCTACTCTCCACCTTAGATCTTGCCGTGCTTCACATCATACAGATGAGACAGAAGAACTTGATGCGTGCGATGGAGGACGATGACGACGAACCTGCCAGTGAGATTGATGATTCGGAGGAGGGTATGTTCGAGCCAATAATCATCCCCCCCCTTCTCCTCTGCTGCCTCTGGTTTTTCTTGAATCTGATGACGACACAAGTCAGAGTGACTTGGATTCAAGTTTGATCAACTGCGACAAACCCTACCAACGGCTTCTGGGAGAAATTGCTGCACTATGCAATGAAGTAGAGAAGGCTCGTTATTTGAATCGCCTGGAGATCCCACTGATCCAAGCCCCACAACTTCATCTACTTTACCATTTTGCTGTTTTCCACCCTCACCTATTGCAGAAAAAGCTGTGCGTAGACCCTGAGGTATTTGATCACATCATTGAAGATATTCAGCAACACGAAATTTTTAATCCAATGGGGAACAACTTACAACTCCCAGTATCTGTTCAATTAGCAATATTTCTTAATCGCGCAGGACATTACGGAAACACTATATCACTGGAGGATGTTGCACAGTGGGCAGGCATTAGTGTTGGTTCGGTGATCAACTGCACTCACTGGGTTATAGTCGCACTCCTTGCACGTCACAATGAATACGTCCGAATCCCAGCAGTCAACTCAGAGGATGCTGGACTTTCACGTGCTTTCGTTGAGGAGAGAACTTGCCCTGGTTGACGGAACGGTATTTTTGCGGCTGATGGATCTACGGCTCCATTATTCCAGAAGCCAAGTTTTTTCGGGGAAACGTTCTATGATAGGAAATCAAACTACTCGTTGAATTATCAGGTACGCACCTCGTCTCAGAATTGCCTGTCTGGCGCTCCACTGGCATGCTGAATGAACTCTGACAGCTCATCATCTTGCTGCACAAGCTGGCCATCATTGACTATGGTTTGGGCCACCCAGGGAGCGTGCACGATGCACATGCTTTCCTAGGAACACGGATGGCATAGGATCCGGAGGGAACTATCCCACAAGGGCACTGGATCTGGGCCAATAGCGCATATCCATCGCATCCATGGTGCGCAGTACCTTTTAAATCGACAAAGACAACTGGTCTGTCACGAGGGAAGAATATTTATAACAGGTACTTGTCCAAGGTGAGTTGACGTACCGCTATGATTGTCTTAGGCTTTATTGTTCTTCGAAGGTCCGCATTCGGGTTGAACATGCATTCGCAGCCTTGAAGGGACGTTTCCAGTCCCTTCGTGAGTTGTGGTTAGTGATGCATACACAAAGAGACATGAAAATCACGACTCACTGGATTCAATGTTGCATAATCTTGCACAACATGATTATCCGGTTTGAGGAGGACCTGGGGGTAGAAAAAACAACTGGCTGGGCTAGACGAGAGGGAGAAGAACCACGGCACCTGACAGCACCAGTGGTCATAGAAGTAGCAGATGGAACACCTGGTCAGATATTTCGCACAGAGTTGATGACACGTCTCTTCGAATTCTTGGGAATATTTCAGCACGAACAACAGTAAATAAAGAACTTATTTTGGTTGTACACTCCAATACAACAGTCGCTATGAGAACTAATTGTCCAAGTTCGAAGTGGTGGCAGGAATGAGGTAACACCAGTGCAAGTGGGGTGCATGAACAATGAGAGAACAACTTGAAGAACACAAGGACAAAGAGCTATAATGACAAAGAAGCAGATTGTGGCGATGGTGAGAAAGTAGAGAACAACATCCGATAGTGTGCTCAGGATTGATCCAGGTCGGATTGGGAAGGGTGGGACTTCTGCATTTCTTCGAGACAAATCTGTAACTGCAACATCTCGACCTGTCGGGCAATCAGACTTTCTTCAGCCTGTTTGAGCTTGATTTCTTTTTGCCTGCGATCAAGGTCCTGATGATGATCAAGATCCGCATTGGCACGCTCTGCGTTGAGCTGTTCGCATTGTATCTTGAGCTACTTATCATGGATGGTGTAATTTAATCGTGCAACATAACGGCACGTATGATAATCATCTGCTTCCCCAATGGCATTCTCAGCCTCCCGTATAAAGTCACTGAGCCTCTCATATAAGTCGTTCTTAATACGTGCCGAGGTAGAGAGAGGTTTGTTACTGGTTGAGGGACTGCTGAGATGTCCTGAGGTGGAAGGGGAAGGTTTGCTGTTTGAGGACTGAAAAGATTTGGAAGGTCGTGCATATGGAGTTTGTTGACGAAGAGTAGGACGGCTGTCCCAGGAAGGGGCCCTGACACTGCTGCTGCGGGCATGTGATAGTGGAGGTGTCACAATTGAGGGAAGCGTACTACCGGTAAATCGATTTTGTTGAATGGTAGTTGTGCAAGCCAGTGCAGTACTCTAGAACTAACGATCTGTATGTTAATCACACAAATGGCCTGAACTCACCTCCAAGTCATTACCAGACACCCAGGTCATAGCATTGTGCTCATCGATGTCCATCGAACCTCATCTGTCTAAGACGCTAGGCTTGTCAAGGTCATCCTGCCGACACGGGAGCCAATTGGTGTCATCCACGTGCATATCATCATCTTGTCCATCAACATCATCCATGATACCATCATTTGGGAGCTCGACAGGTTCGTCTTCCTCAGGGCCATCATCAGGATCTTGACTGGCATCCTCCTTGCTCTGGAGGGATGTACTCGATGGACCAGCCTTCATTTGGACGAGTGAGAGTAAGTCTTGTGCATGATTGACTGCCGGACTGGAAGATACAAGTTCGCTATCAAAGCCTGGTATCCTGCACCAGATTTGATCAAGTTCGTTGTAGTAAGGAAATTTTGATAGAACTAGGCCTAGTGTACACATCATAAATTGTACCACGACCACATAGATACAATTTAAATGAAACTTACTGTGCAGGTTTGGGTTGGGACCATCTGGAGAGACACCAGCGCCAGTTTGCTTGAACTGATTGTGCCACTTTTGATACTCAGATTTCATGCTTGAATGAGGCTAGTCAGTAGGATAGAACAGGCGGGGAAAGGAGATCTTATGCCGTTAACTGATTGCTTACAGATGTAACATACCTAGCGGGATCGTTTGTATACTCTGTATCTTTCCCATCAAATATATGTTTTGCTATCATGGCGTGAATATCCTTTTTCTGCCTTCCAGAGGGCTTGTCATTGGGAGGGGGGTGGGCAGCAGAACTGCGATCGTTGTACAGGATATGTCGGTCAGCGGGATGAGTTACCAGCCAGGTTACCAGCTCCTGGACACATGTATTGTCCCAGGTGATGTTCGGGGGTCTCGATGCCAATTGTTTTGACAATGAAGCTAGGGGGAGAGATTCGACCGCCGCCAAAGCCTTCCCTTTGCCTCTGCCTCGTGTACTAGTCTTCACTGGGGCCTTAGGAATGGTGGGTGGCTGACTCAGACAGTTAGGTATGGATCGCGCTGGAGTCTTCCTCTGTGCCTGGAGGTGTCCTATATTGCTGCTGCTGGCCATCACAGGCTTTGGAGGGACTGGTTTGTGAGCTTGCAGGTGTGTGGAACGGCGTGTAGGGCATAGTGTAGGCATGGTTTTTAAAGTCCGACTAGTTTGGATTGTTATTTCACACTAATTCACAGCAAAATAAGTGTCCAATCAGAATCATCATAACTCTGACGTGAACAAAGCTACTATGGCTGTGCTGCGATCGCCATCCCAAGTCGGGATCTGGCTAGTCTTCACCTCTGTTGTTACGGGCTGGGCCAAGATCGAGGCGCAATACGCTGAGTTACATCGCACCATCGATCGAGCTACTGAAGCGTTTGTACAAGCAGGCTTTCTTAGTACCTCAGACCATGACCTGTATCTCGTATATCCCATGGGGGATTCAAGCATGGGAAGCCCAACCACCGAGTAGCTGGGTACCTATTTTCCTTTCACCACATTTCTTTCCTCTCTCGTCGTCTGATCCGATCTTATCTTGTACACCACCATATGGACTCTATAGAAGCATCCACTGCCTTCTGCAGTCCACAGTATGTCTTCCTTTTCATCTCTTGATCTCCACTCGCATTGCCTTCAGACAGAGCTTATAGTTTATACCTTCTTGGACACTCCACCTCCCCCTGCCAATTCTACTTACATTGGTAGTAGTTTCCCATCCCCTCAATAGTTATGTATAAAAGTGCCACCATCAGTGCTCATGTACTTTAGTTAGATCTACGCAATCATTAGCGTAACTTACTCCCGCCACTCAAGTGAGTGAGACCTTTGACCTGGCTCGTAATCGCCATACTTGTGTCCTTGTCGCCCTGACCTTCATCTACTCTCTTCGGATCTTCGCACAAGCCCTAGTCCTCGTAATCAGCGAAGTAGTAGGCTGCTATCGCGTTAACATCCGTTTTGATCGTCAGCTTCGCCAATCCATAGGCAGAAGGTCCTTGGTTACCTGAGTTATCAGGTCCAACTGGAGGTGGCCTTTGTGGTCCCGTCAAAGGCCTCTGCAGACCATTTCACACCAATGGGGCGTCCATCTCTGAGTTGGAGAATGCATTTGAGCTCGAAGAAGGGTCGTCGCCTCCTCCTGTGCTCAGAAATGATCTAGAGGCTGGCGGAAGATGAGGGGGAGCTTCCCTCTTGAATCCTCCTCGCTTTCCACGCTGACGGTGTTCCTTCTGAGAGGTCGGGGCCTTATGAGAGCTCGAGGGGGCTGCATGATCTCACGATTCCCTTTCCTTCCATTTCCTTTTCTCCATGTGGGATCCTCCACCATCCAACGTTGGCACAGCAATGGCGCATTGATTGACAAGGTTGGGGCGTGAAATGGACTCCTTACCCCATCTGACTGTTCGTGGTGCTGCTTGATGGAGCGAGATGGATGGTAGCATGGTCCTAGGAGTTCCACTGCGCTCCGAGCATTCAGATGGATTCAGGTCGCCCCCTATCATTGAGGGTCTAGTTGCTCCCAGTCATATTGAAGCCAGTCCTTGCAAAGTGTTTGCTTGGAAGGTTGTTTGAATTTTTGGTGAGCAGATTGTTGGTAGGGCAGATCGTGGGAAGCATAGTGACGAAGTCCTCGTGGGTGTGGCATTGAAGTACGGGGTAGGAGGTCTTCCCGTTACTATCGCTTCTTGGTGCTCGGTAAGGTTGGCTTCGATGTCATCCACTGGTATGTTGACCGTTGGGAAATCCGGAGTACGCGAACGTTTGATCACATTCCCAACTTGATCATATCCAATGATAAGGGGTTGAGTTTCCAGAATACGAGGGGGAAAAACCAAAGTAATGCGTGCTGGTACGTTCCAGACCTCTTGCAGGCTCCTGCCCTTGTCCAAATTTCTCTTCTGCCTCTCAGATAATCCTTCTGCCATGTAAGGAATATTGCGAAGCATCTGCATGATCTGAGCACCTTCTGAAGCCAGAGAAGGGAGAGGGTCATAGAGTTCTTGGTTTGTGGTGGCCAGCGAAGGTGTGCTAACACCATGGTATTTGAGATCATACTTGTGGAGAATCACTGGAACTCTCGCAATTCTTTTACTTAGCAGCTTCCAGGGCACCGTCAGTGCAACGAGCTTGTTGGATTCCGATAGCATTCGACGTAGATGACCATGAGAGTCTAGAACAAAAATGTCACGCCTGTCAATGAGCGAGCTGAAGTTAACCAGGTGTTGCTGAATGCATTCGACTGTGGGCCACAGTTTGTTCGTGAAGCTCGATGCCAATCGATAGCAGGGCCTGGTGCTACCTAGCTGGACTCCACAGTCTTCTATGTCTGTGGGCTCAAGCTCCTCCTTCTGTGAATAGGTCTGTACTAGGAATTCTGAGGCTAGTAGCTCTGAGTCGTCTCCCTCCCAGTAGAGTCTAATAAGCTCCTCATAGCGGGTAGCCGACCCGAATGAGGGTGTTAGCCCGAGCTGTGAGACTATGAAACCTTCGCTGGATGGTTTATCCATCAATCCAGATTCGTGCGGAGAGTTAGATCGTTAGTTGTGAGCGAAGGCTTCCGGGAAAGTGAACTGACCGGGGCTCGTAGGACTAGGGTTAGGTCTGTCGATGAGGAGGGGGGATGATGTAGTGCGAGACGGGGGTAGTGATGGTTCTTGCCCAGTGGGCATACAGAAATTTTCTTAATGAGGTTACGATCTGGAGTTTTTATGTCTGGACTCAGGATGCATGAGTCCAGATTTGTCCACCTTTGTAATGGTTCTTGGGAACGTGTAGGGACTGAGTCAAGAAGTCATGAGCGAAGCCCATCAACGATAGAACTAAGAGCACAAGTGAAACCCGTCGCTGGTGGGAATAAGGACATAGAGTCCAAAGGAGTCATCCTGAGGTGTGAGCGAGTCATGTAGGACGAGCGAGTGCATCTGCGATGAACGCGACGGTGAGGGAAGTCGGTGACGAATGCAACAAGGTGGGGGAGTCTGCGACTAACGCGACTAAGAGAGGAGTCTGCGACGAGCGCAACTGATGAGATGGGTCTGCAATAACACGACGAAGGTGATAGTAATTGTCTAAAAGGTAATTCTTACTAATCACTACGCTGTTACTACTATGACGGTGGAGTCAATGTGTTCACTACTCGTATTATCCATTACAGCTCCATCTGAAGGCAATGCAAGCAGAGATGAAAGATAAGAAAAAAGACATACTGCGGACTGCACAAGGGAGTGACACACTTCTAGAGAGTCCGTATGGCGGTATACAAGATAAGATCAGATCGCAGACAGAAAAGGGAAATAAAGCGATGCAAGGAAAACAGGTACTCAGTGACTCTGTGGTTGGGCTTTTCACGTGTGAATCTCCCATGGGGTACACAAGGCATAGGTCCCGGTCTGAGGCGCTAAGAAGGCCTGCTTGGACAAATGCTTCAGTAGCTCAATCGATGGTGCGATGTAACTCAGCGTATCGTGCCTCAATCTCAGCCCAGCCCGTAACATTACCCCCTTGTTGTGACCGAGACTCTGACTCAGTAGCTGTTGGGGTCTCCCTCATTCCAGACAACATTGTTATCATCCCATTTGAGACCCCAAGCGTCATTGCATTCCACCACAGAGTGTCCTCTAAGACCGCAGGTAGCACATCTATAGGGGTTACAGGGGCAGGAATATTGGGGGTGACCCAGGGCGACAACCTGGCAGAATCAACAGGTGTAGAGGGGACAGTTGGGATGGAAGTGAGTGTTGCTGTCACAGGAGTAGCAATGGGCCCTCATTGGGGGAGCAAGGCTGGAGGGATTGGGGTGTCTGGGGGTGCAGTGTACCTGCAGAGTGGGCGGTGGACTGCCTGGTCAAATTGTGGAGGGTAGGTGGTGTGGCACAGCGAAGTATTCTCCTTGTCTGAGCTCCCACCCCACCTGGGCAACCTCTGAGTCAGAATTGCTGACCAAGTCAAGCAATGGTAGGAAAGAGGGGGGAGGATTGGGAGGAGGGGTGGTGGCATTGGTGGGTGTAGCCAGGGCGGGGGCAGGAGGAGGGGCGGCAGGTCTGGTGGCAACAAGGGGTGGATTCTGCTGGGTGGAGGAGGAGGGGGAGGAAGGGGAGGTGGGGAGGTCCACTGCCAAGGGTATCACCTGGGCAGTCTCAGCAGCTGGTCCTTAACTAGGTCTCTTCTTCCAGTCATGCTTGCCAGCATGTCCAGGAGAAGATCCTGCAGCAGGGGCATCCGATATCCTAACGGAGAGTCACTCTGTAACCCTACCCATGTACCCTTGAAATTCCTCCAGGGGGAAGTCTCCGAACATATCACACGGTAAGAAGTCCCGCATTTCGTAGGAAGTGTGGTCGAGGATTGGGAAGATTCCCATCGGGATGAGTTCCTGATGGACCTCGTGTAGGGCGGAGGCCAGGCCAGATACTGCCATACTCTTGCATGGCATGGCGCGTTCGGACCATTGAAGGCAAAGTTGAGTTCATCAGGAGGAATGGATTGCCTAAAATTGTTGGAGAACGGGATGTCCGGAAGAGAGGGTGGAGGATTGTTCGAGTTCGGCCAGTCTGCTGGGGGAGTTCCTGAGGATTTCCAGCAGCTCGAGTTGCAACTTGGGAGAGAGGAGCTCAAAGAATATGGGGAGGGAGTTGGGGATAAGGTCACTGTCAGGGTAGGTGGCATGGACATCGCAGGCAAGGACTCTGGAGGGGAACATATGGTACAGTGGGGATTTTGGAGTGGGGGTCTGGGGCAGGGGCAGACCTTTCCTCAGTCTATTTCTACCGCTCCATCCACTGGGTTCCAAGTTGGGTTCCAATTTGGATTGGCCTGAGGGGGGGTGGTGGGGGCGGAGTAGGTCCAGGACTGTCTGGTGGCGTTTGATGCATAGGTCGGGGCGAGGATAGTGATATAGAATTCCATGTGGGTCCATTGGACCTGATAGACCATCCCTCTCCAAGAAAGGAGGGACACAAGGTAGGCAAGGAAAAAGAAGAAGGCAATGACAATGATGGCGAGGAGGTCAGTGACAGAGATCATGGTGGGTGTTTAGGAATGTGGGAAGTCTTTTTGGTGGCGTTGTTGGTATTCCTTGATTGCCCGTTTGGCATGGGAAAGGTTACTGACAGGTTCCCATGAATCTTCTGACAGTGCGTAGCCTTTCCATGATACCAGGTACTCAGTCTGTTTTCCCACACTCCTGTGGTGTTTGATGGTTTTGACTTCATATTCTGTTTCCCCATCAACCAATTGAGGCAGTGGGGCAGGAAAACTAGGGCTGTGTTCCTTGGTCGTGATGGCTGGGGATAACTTCGACGCATGGAACACATCATGGATTTTCCAGGTAGTTGGGATTGCGATCCAGTAACTTAGGCAACTGAGGACTTGAGTTATTTCAAAGGGGCCGACATGCTTTGGTGCCAATTTTCGATTCTTATACTTGACTCTGAGATCCTTTGTGTTATGGTCTGGGTCAACATGGCACACCATCAAGAGGATCTCCACTTCGCTCTCCAAGAAGCGGTGATCAACGGCTTCTACCAAGGGGTTATCTCCTATGTCGACGACGAAGTATTACCGGGGGAAGACTTCCCTTGGGAAGCCATAGAAGGCCACTTTGCTACGGATGAGGAGATCCTAGAATAACTCCATGGTTGGTTTGGCTGTTTCTCTCTCTTGTTTTCTATGTTTTGCAGCAGCCCTCGCCAGAACATTTACTCGCGCTTACTTCATCCTGTACACCGCCATACAGACTCTATTTAAGTGTTCCCACTTATCTAACATGTATTCTCAGGGACGTGAGAAGTAGTCCCACGTCATTGTCTTGGCCTTCCCATGGATGCTAATCCCCTCCCATAGTCATATCTCTCGTTATGGCTATGTTTCCCCATCATCACATACTTACGTATAAATACCCCAGAATAGCACCCTGTACTTTAGCTTGATCTATGCAATCTACCTGCGTTCTCATCTCCCCCGCTGGAAAGATAGGTTTTTACAGCGAGACTGCTATCAGACTGGATCCTCTCTATCAGGCTCTCTTAGTCATCCTCTACATCTACTGTTTGTTACTAGACAAGCAATGGAGAAGAGACTGACAGGACACGTTTTGTAACACTTTGCTTTGAGCCAGACCTTCGTCCCCACTTTCCATCCCTTGAACCAAGAAGCAATTAAGCAATTCATTCTCTCATATCTTGTTGGGCCTTATGGTGGGCAGTTAAGGCTTCTTTGCGGGTTTCCTCTAGTAGTTTAGTCCGGGATTCTAGTGTTGGAAGGAAGGTCATTTTTGTTAAGGGGGGGTATGCCCTGGGTTCATAGCCCATCATGAGGGAGTAAGGTGTGACGTTGGTACTGGAATGGGTAGTGGAGTTGTGGGAGAATTCCACTAGGGGAAGTATGGCTGCCCAGTCCTCTGGTTTATTCCCACAGAATATCCTGAGATAGGTTTCAAGCTCCTGGTTTACACGCTCAGTTTCCCCGTCAGTCTGGGGGTGATAGGCAGTAGAGAGGGTGACATTGTAATGGAGTAAGCGGGCAAGTTCCTTGGCGAAGGCTGATGCAAAGTGAGATCCCTGATCGGAGATGCATTTGTCATGTAGACCGAAGCGGGGGACGACGAAATGAAGGAAGAGGTCGGCAACGCCTTCCGCCATGATATTCTTAGAACATAGGCAGAAAATGACCCCCTTCATAAGCCCATGGTCAACCACGACCATAATCAAGTCATGGCTGTGGGATGGAGGGAGATCCATGATTAGATCGACCGAGATCTGCTGGAAAGGTCAAGAGGCAGTAGAGGGGATGGGGGATAGCCCCAGGGAGGTAGGGTAGGTGTTAACCTTAGAGGCCTGGTAAATGGTGCAGCCAGCCATGAAGTTACGAACATGGGTGGGGAGGCCTGGCCACCAGTAATCCTTCGAGATGCAATGGAGGGTGCGATACCCCCCCTCATGACCCCTGGCAGGGAAGTAATGTAGTTCCTGTAGAAGATCTGCCCGTGCTGGCTCTGGTACATAGAGGCAGCCCTTGAAGTACAAGGAACCCTCAATGAAGGTCCAGTCGGTGCAATAAGATCAGGGGAGGATAGGGGAACCAGCCTGCAGGGCCTGGAGGGCCTGGAGTACCAGTGTGTCGTCGGAAGTGGATGCTGCGATCTTGTTGGTGATGGCAGCATCGATCATGTGGACAAAGACCTCTGGTGGAAGGAAGATGATATGACGGTTGTCCTGAGAAGTGTTGACATCATGTTTACATGAGAGCACGTCCGTGGATCCGATAGCGGTCCTGGGGAGGGCCTTTCAGATGAGATCAAAGTCCTGGAGGAATATCTGCCATTGGGCTTGACGGCAGGAAAAATCCTGGGGGTGTTTGAAGTATGTCAGTTTGTGATGGTCCATAAGGACTGTCACGGGGTGGGTAGTGCCTGTTAGGTAATAACGCTATTCATGGAGTGCAAGGATTACAGCGAGTATCTCCCTATCATAGATGTCATAATTTCGCTTGGTAGCTCCAAAGGTTTTGGAGAAATAGGCACAAGGGTGGAGGTCACCTGTGGCATCGTGTTGCATCAAGACCCCTCCTGCAGCAACGAGCGAGGTGTCTGTCATAACGGTGAACGGCCTGGTGGTGTCAGGATAGCGGAGGACAGGGGCTTTGAGGAATTTGCCCTTTAAGGCAGTAAAGGCATTCTGGTGGACCAGGGTCCAGTCCCATGGGGCTCCCTTCTTGGTAAGCGAATGGAGTGGGTGGACTATGTCAGAGAACCCTAGGATGAATTTCCTGTAGAAGTTGCAGAATCCTATGAAAGATCATACAGCCTTAACTGTCGCGGGGGGTTGCCAGTTTTTGATTGCCATGAGCTTTACGGGGTCCATGAGAACTGCCCCCTTTCTGACGATCATTCCTAGGCATTCCACTTCTGAGACGTTAAAACTGCATTTTTCCAACTTGAGGTATAGTTTATGCTTTTGGAGATGGGCTAACACTTGCTTCGTTCGCTGGTCATGGGTCTCTTGATCGGTGGAATGGATGAGTAGGTCATCCATGTATATCACTAGCCATCCTTCTGCGATGAGATCCACAAAGATGCTATCCATAAGTGCCTGAAATGTAGCTGGGGAATTACAGAGGCCAAAGAACATGACAGTGGGTTTGAATAGCCCAAATGGGGTGCTGAAAGCTGCCTTCCACCAGTTGTTAGGCTTAATTTAGACGTTGTTGTATCCCCATCGGATGCCCATTTTGGTGAAGATGGACGATGCCTTGAGCTTATCTATGAGGTCCGAAATTAATGGAAGGAGATAGGCATTTTTAATAGTCCCAGAGTTCAAGTGGCGGTAGTCTTGGCATGGCCGCAGCTTCCTATCTTTTTTTGGAATGAAGAAAAAGCGGGAGGCTTGCAGAGATTTCAAGGCGGTGATCTTTCCACTCTTTAGATGTTCATCTACGAAGTCTCTGCAAGCTTTCTGTTCCTCTGGGTTCAATGGGTAGGCCTTCGCTCATCTTGGGATGAAGTCTGGGGTTAAATCTATGGCATGATCGAACTCTCAGGACGGAGGGTAGTTCTTCAGTTGGAGGATCCTGGAACACTCTTCAATATTCCTCATAGGCTTTTGGGAGCTTCACTTCATTCTTTGTGGCTTCAGCTGCAATTTTGGTCAATATGGTCATTTTTCTTATTGGATAGGTCTTTGTGACCTCATGGTCCTTCTTCTTCTTCCACCATTTGGTGATTCAGGCGTTGAGGTCCATCCCCAGGTACCTGATTAAGTACTGCTGCATTACTGCTTTTGGTGAATCATGCTGTACTTTCAGGGGGGAGGTAAGCAGGACCTTCCCAGTGGCCCAGTTGATGATCAGGTTTTGTTCTTGTAACCAGGGAAGTCCTAAGATGATGTCTTCCTTTCTGCAGTTGATGACAAGGAAGGTTTGTGGGCATTCCTGATCCCCTACCCATATTTGGAGGGTGACGGAAAATTGAATCAGGCCGTTTTGATTGATAGTTCTGTCTATGTTGCTTGCCTTTACCGGCTACGTAAGGCACTTCTTCAGCCACTTCATGTGAGCAACAAGTTGGTGATCGATAAAACATCTGGTAGCCCTGCTATTTACGAGGGCCTTTCTTTCAGCAATTTGTCCTGTTGTTCCAGAATACAGTGAGAGGGGGATATGCATTGACTGGGACTTCTTATCGGTTACAAATACAGGAGTGATTCTGGGAAGTGAAGACGCTGATCCTTCCTTCCCTTTTAAAAACCCTCGTCCAGGGTGAGCCAGTTGACTGCCGTTTCATCATCAGTATCTTCTTCTTCCGAGTCTCCGGACAGCTTCGAGTAACAAATTTGCAGGGTTTCCAATGTGGCTGTCTCGGAGACTTTGTATTTCCAGGCAAACTTTTCCAGCAGGGTGTCGGCCACTTCTGTGGCCCTAACTTCTTGTTGTGGCAAGTTCCTATTTCGTTCTTTCCAGGGGGTTTTCCCTTTTTTATGGTTCCTGGTGGAACATCCCGTCTTTTGGAAAATAAAGCACAGCCCATTTGCGAAGCATTCCACCTGCTCGTCTGTGGTAAGGTGGATGGCATCCATGTCCATAGCATCAGGGTCCTTCCTGTGATGATTTTCTGAGGGCCGGGAGTAGGTAGAGTGTCCTCCCTTCCTTTGACAGTTGTGTTTATACTGGAGGTCCCTGTCATAGAATTCTCCAGCTTTATCCAGCCACTCCTGGGCCATCTTGGGTTCCTTGTTTACCCCAGACATTTTCTGTGCTAACTTCAGAGAAACTGCCCCTCGGAGGATCCTTTTGATGTCATCTTGATTGTCCATCTCAGATCTTGCCAGATCTAGTTTGAACGCCGTCCTAAACTCCCTGAAGTCTCCTTGGAAGTTGCTCATGCTGATAGTATCTAGGGCATTCCTTGCTTCCTGCTTAATAGAAAGGGGGGAGAAGAGTGCCAAGAAGTCTTTGGACACCTTGGTGAACATGATTTCTTCCTCTTTTAAATTTGGATCCTGGATATGGTCATACCAGCTTTCGGCAAATGCCATTCCTCACCCCTTATTCATAAGGTTGAGGAGCATGATAACTATCTGTTGTTTGTTCAGGGCATCTTTGGTTCTGAAGATGGCGGGATTGACCAAGAAGTAGGCTCGCATCTGTGACATCCATCAGTGAGCGTTCTTGGTGTTACTAGAAAAGGAGTCTGGTAGAGCTGCTTTGTTCTCCTTAAAGGATGTGGCATTATTGGCATCTCCTGTGTCTGCCATTCTGGTGTAACTTCTGGGGTCACGTAAGGTATCACGTAAGGTGGTAACGATGGGGTTCTGGAAGGGGGGATGGGGAGTGGAGTCAAAGTCCAGATCAGGTCCAAAAAGGTTGAATGGCTCCTCATCAGGTGGTACATATGATTCCTTTGGCAGATCTGGCAAAGGTTCCATATCCATGTGAATATGGACTTCTTCATTGTTTGGGGATGGGGAGTTTGGGATCAAGTGAGCGGAGGGGAGGGGGGGGGTACTGGGGGTGGGTTGAGTTCTCCCAGCTTCGAGTAGGGGGGGTTGTTGTGAACTTCTAGAGGTGCTTTGGGCTCTCCAGCGCTCAGGTCCTTCAGGAAGGTGTGTGATTGGGGTCTGAGGGGTTCTGCCTGGTAGAGGAGTGCATCAATCCTGAATGTGATGTGATGAAGGTTGGTGAGAAGGAATTGTTGTGTGTGAGGGTATTCTTCAAGAAGGCAGTGGTGGAGTGGGAGTGTCTGAGTCGGAGCTGTCGGGGACTTGATAGGAAGTCATGATGAGGTTATTGGAGCTCCGAACATGTTAGTTGGAGCCAGGGGAAGAGTTAGATCTTTTGTTAATGCGATAGCAAGTTACTACATCGCCAATCAAGATTGTGAGAGCTTGAGCAAGGATCCAGAGGGAATAAGTGAAAGTGAGGGCAATAATGACGCAAGTATGGCAATTACAAGCCAGGGCGTAGGTCTCGCTCACTTCGAGCAGCGTGAGTAAGTTACGCTGAGGATTGTACAGATCTAACTAAAGTACATGGGTGCTGATAGTGGCGCTTTTATACGTAACTATGGGAGGGATTGGAAACTACTACCAATGCAGGAGAATTGGCAGGGGGAGGTGGAGCATCCAGTAAAGTACTAATGAGACAAGCTCCATCTGAAGGCAATGCAAGCAGAGATGAAAGATAAGAAGGAAGTCATACTGCGGACTGCACAAGGCGGTGACACGCTTCTAGAGAGTCTGTATGGTGGTGTACAAGATAAGATCAGATTGCAGACAGAAAAGGGAAATAAAGCGATGCAAGGAAAACAGGTACCTAGCTACTCCGTGGTTGGGCTTCCCACGCGTGAATCTCCCATGGGGTACACAAGGTATAGGTCCCGGTCTGAGGCGCTAAGAAGGCCTGCTTGGATGAACGCTTCAGTAGCTCGATCGATGGTGCGATGTAACTCAGTGTATTGCACCTTGATCTCAGCCCAGCCCATAACATTCACCCAGTCCCCAGTCCTGCTGAACGAGCAGTACATCCTCCTACTTCTAATCCTGATCTTCCACCACCTGACTACGCCTCTCACTCTTGGCAAGTCGCTCTCCACCCTCATTTGAAGTTTCCTCAACTCCCTCATTATCTTCCTTGTCCTTCTTGCAGTCGTAACCTCGACATCTCAGAATGGTATACTCATCTATTTGGAACTTTTGTTCACAACGGACCTTATCTTGGCCCACAGGCTGAATTTAATGTCCAAGCCACCTTAAACCACCCCTATATCTTTACAGAATGTGTTGTCAGCCCAGTTCCTCTTGCAGAACACCAACCTGAACACCTACCCATTTTCGAAGCTCCTCGAAATGCCAGCATATCCACCATTGATGATGCTAGCGACATCGTCACAGCAGAACTGCTTCGCAGGCATGCATGTGTACCATACTGTGGAGCTCGAACAGGTACTCATAGAAGGACCTCACCTAACCAACCATCACCTCCACAAAGTCACCACGTTTTGCCAACTCCAGAAGCTGAAGGCTCCGCGCCTAGACTATGTCACCGTCACCACAGACAAAGAAACCGTCATATTGAAGAACGAATCCCCAGAGATCATGAAGATGGGACCCAACTTCGTGAAGGCACCGAGCCTCCTTCAAACGAGGCCCAGCCTATACAAGGGGAGTGTTATGGGCTGGGAAGAGATCGAGAGACAATACACTGAGTTACATCGCACCATCAATCACGCTACTGAGGCGTTTGTTCAAGCAGGACTCCTTAGTAGCTCGGACCGAGACTTAGACCTCGTATATCCCATGGGGGACTCGAGCGTGGGAAACCCAACCACAGAGTAGCTGGGTACCTGTTTTCCTTTACACCGCTTTTTGCCTTCTCTTTGACCTGATCCGATCTTATCTTGTACACCGCCATATGGACTCAGTAGAAGTGTCCACTGCCTTGCACAGTCCGCAATATGTCTTCCTCCTTCTTTCATATCCACTCACATTGCCTGCGGGTGGAGCTTGTAGTTAGTACATTCCTGGACGCTCCATCTCCCCCTGTCGATTCTCCTTACATTGGCGGTAGTTTCCCATCCCCCTTTATAGTTATGTATAAAAGCGCCATGGTCAGCGCGCATGTACTTTAGTTAGATCTACGCAATCATCAGCATAACTTACTCACACTGCTCAAGTGAGCAAGACCATCGTCCTGGCTTGAAACCACCATACTTGTGTCCTCGTTGCTCTTACCTTCACCTATTCCCTTCGGATCTTCGCACTAGCCCTCGCCCTTGTAATCAGCGAAGTAGTAAATCGCTATCGTGTTAACAAAAGATCTAACTCTTCCCCTGGCTCCAACTAACATGTTAGGAGCCACCCCAATCCCACCATGACTTCCTATTGAGCCCTGGACAGTTCCGACTCAGAAAGCCCCCCTCCATCCCTGCCTTCTCGAAGAACACCCTTGCACGCAGCTATTCCTCCTCAGCCATCGTCATCACGTCATATTCAGGGTAGACGCACTCCTCTATCAGGCAGAACGCCTCAAACACCAATCACACACCTCCCAGTAGGTCCAGAACGTTGGAGGGCCTGCAGTACTTCCAGAAGTTCCCCACAACCCCCCCTACTTGAAGCTGGGCGAACTCAACCCCCCCGGTGGCCCCCTCCCCTCTACCCACTTGACCTCGAAGTCCCTATCCCTGAACGACAAGGAAGTCCCCATTCACGTGGATACGGAACCTCTTCCGGATCCCCCGAAGGAATTGTATATACCATCTAATGAAGAGCGGATCGACCTTTTTGGATCAGATCTGGACCTTGACTCCAATGCCCGTCCCCCCTCCCAAAACCCCATCACTACTGCCCTGCCCTACGAGACGCTTTACGAAACCCCAGGAGCTACTATAGGATGGCAGATGCAGGAGATGACCCTGACACCACATCCTTTAAGGAGAACAAAGCAGCTCTACCAGATTCCTTTTCTGGTAATGCCAAGGACACTCGCCGATGGATGTCACAGATGCAAGCCTACTTCTTGGTCAATCCCGCCATCTTCAGGACCACAGCTGCCCCAAACGAACAACAGATGGTTATCACGCTCCTTAACCGCATGAATAAAGGACAAGGAATGGCATTTGCCAAAAGTTGGTACGATTGCATCCAGGATGACAATGTAAAGGAGGAGGACATCACGTTTGCCAAAGTATCCAAGGACTTTTTGGCACTCTTTTCCCCCCTCTCAATCAAACAGGAAGCACAAAATGCCCTGGATACCATCAGTATGAGCGACTTTCGAGGAGATTTCCGGGAGTTTAGAACAGCGTTCGAACTAGATCTGGCAAGATCCCAGATGGACAATCAAAACGACATTAAAAGGATCCTCTGAGGGGCAGTGTCTCTGGAGCTGGCACAGAAGATGTCTGGAGTAAATGAAGAACCCAAGACGGCCCAGGAGTGGCTAGATAAAGCCGGAGAGTTCTACAACCGAGACCTACAGTACAAGCATGACCATCGAAGGAAAGAAGGACACTCTACCCACCCCCGACCCTCGGAAAATCACCGAAAGCGAGATCCCGATGCTATGGACGTAGATGCCATCCGCCTCACCCCAGACGAATGAGCAGAATGCTTCGCAAAGGGGCTGTGCTTTATCTGCAAAAAGAAAGGGTGCTCTGCCTGAAACCACAAAAAAGGGAAGCCCTCATGGAAGGAAAGAAATAGTAACCCCCTGCATCAGGAAGTTATGGCAATGGCAGTTGCTGATTCCCCTCTCCAGCAGTTCACTAGAAAATACAAGGTTTCGGAAAAAGCAGCATTAAAAACCCTGCAAATCTGCTACTCCAAGCTGTTGGAAGATTCCGACAAAGATGGCACCTCGGAAGATGAAACTGCCATAAACAGGCTAACCCTAAACGAGGGTTTTTAGAAGGGAAGGAAGGATCAGCATCTTCACTTCCCAGAATCACTTCTGTATTTGTAACCGATAAGAAGTCCCAGTCAATGCATATTCCCCTCTCATTATACTCTGGAACTACAGGACAAATCACTGAACAAAAGGCCCTCGTCGATAGTAGGGCTACCGGATGCTTTATCGACCACCAACTCGTCACCCATATGAAATGGCCTAAGAAACGCCTTGGCCGACCGGTGAAGGCAAGCAATGTGGATGGAACCATAAACCAAAATGGATTAATTAGATTTTCCGTCACCCTCCAAATATGGATAGGAGACCCGGAGTGCCCGCAAACCTTCCTGGTCATTAACTGCGGAAAAGAAGATGTCATTTTAGGACTCCCCTTGTTACGAGAACAAAATCCAATCATCAACTGGGCAACAGGGAAGGTACTACTCACGTCGCCTCCGAAACTACGACATGACTCTTAAAAAGCCATGACACAATGATATCTCATTAGATACCTGGGACAGGATCCGGATACAAGAATTACTAAATGGTGGAAGAAGAAGCTTGACCACGAGGCCGCCAAGGCCTATCCCCTTTGAAAAATGACTATCTCAACCAAAATGACAGCCAAGGCTACGAAAACTATGCGGTAATTACTTGCCCTAACGAGATGATAATAGATGACATACCTGAAAGAAGCTGCCGGGGACCCAGCTCATTTCCGGGTACCTTGTCAGGAAGCGCACGGAGATTAAAATTCTCCCACCGGGTATTCTCAATCCCCATATGGTGCTATTAAAGAAGTCAGCTAAGACGGCGATCAAAGAACCCACACGGAGATTAAAAGAAGTTCATTTCGGCAAGATCCGGTTTCAGATACGCGGAGATTACCGTGGGAAGATCTAATCGTCCAGTGTCCGGCCCTCGGTTAGGTTGGTTAGCTGGTTAGGGGTTAGCCTGTTAGGGTTAGCCATTAGGGTTAGGCTGACAAGCAAGTAGATCAGTTTTCATATGATGCAGGGCATGATCAGGCCGTAGAACGCTCACGTTAGAGTTAGGTTAGCTTGGTTAGGTTTGGTCAGGTTCCCAAGACACGTGGTTAGTATGTCTGTTTTCAACGAGCATACTGGTCCTACTTACCGCAAAAGAATTGCACATAAACGAACTATGGAGGGTTTTTCAGACCCAAGGGTATAGAATCCCTGCTCCCACAGGAAGGCGAGTACGTCTAGGCCCAGCGAGTACGCTGTTAGGGCCTGAGGGCCACATAGACAACAACCCAGCACATGGCGAAGATAACCCACACGATCCACTACGGGGAGGGGGGCCAGAGGCCCCCCTGGGGAATCACAAGAGCCTTGTTAGGCTTACTAGATAGAACTCCATTCACACTAACATCTGTCAATGTATCACCATTGAGCAAGGGAGGAACACCACAAGACCGTAGCCATGGATTTATGACCTACCCACACGGAAGGTATTTCTGAGGATGTCATCGTTGGATGCTGAGGCATCGTAAATTGGTGAAGGCGAACGCCGATGGATGTCAAGATTATCCTCTGAGATAGCATCACGCATATCCCAGTCCAAATCTGCCACCAGGCAACCAGACAGCAAGTGATCTTGAACAGGGCCAAGGGCCGGTTGATGTGGATCTTGAAGCTGCACTGGTGGTTCGTCATCTAAGCGATCCACTACAAGAGCTTCAGAGGATACACGTTCATCCAGTTTTTCGAAGACGGTGCGTTTCCAAAGATTGGCAAGGTCAAGCAGATTGGTAGTTCTTTTCCGAGAAACTATTAGCTTGCGAGTAAGGATATCTGTTTTCCTAAGATCCGGGGTAAACACCTGGTTACCCTGATCGTCCGAGTACTAAGTACCCAGCCGACCAGCTGGAGCCTTTGGATGAAGGGCAGCCGGGATAGGAGGGAATTCCAAATTGTAGTCCCCACCGTCGGCTCTAAGGAGCCATTCGCATGCATATCCTAGCACCTTTTCCTCAAGTTCATGCGCATTAAAGTAATTCCATGCTGTATTGAAACTGGTTTTCAAGACCAACACATCCGGCCTGTCGACCTTTTCGACTCGTAGACGATTGGCCCACCTTTGTTGGTAGTATTTCTTGCACCAGCCAGTAACAATGTCGATCGGGTAGCCCCGCTTAACATAGAGGGCTACTAAACCCTGAATGGCCTCCCTGTAGTGGTTCGGGTTGCTACAGAGGGTGGCTAACCGTGACATCTCACCAATGAACGTGCCTCGCTTGACATCGAAGGGGTGAGCGGAGATCCATGGAACTCTTTCTTGATGGGACAAAGCCTTTCGATATGGCCAGTGTTCGATACAGTTGTTGTCTGACATGTAGAGCATCATATCAAGGAACGGAAGAGCCTTGGAGGCGTCCCAGGTCAATTCACAGTCATCGATTTTGACTAGATTCCATATTGTGTTGAGAGCTTGTTCAGCCGAGTTAGCATAAACAACAGCAATGCAGTCATCGATATACCGCCCGTAGAAGGCGATATCGGGGTGATCTTGTACACGATCCCTGCGTTCACAGTACCAGCTGTACAGATTAGCGAGGTCCGGCAAGTCAGCGACACCCATGGCGAGACCATTGAGTTGCAGGTAAAGTTCCCCATCGAACTGTGTAATTAGCTCCGTATTTCCAACCTTCAAGCAACGTCTGAACAATTCCTGTTCTCTAAGGTTGAGGGATGCGTCTATCTCAAGTTGAGGGCCACGCCAATAGTGCTCCATATACATCTTGAAAATCCTATCAAGGCATTTCTGGAGCGGGACATTGGGGTAGAAGGCGACGACATCGCCCGTTACGAGAAAGATCTCTTTATTGGGACGGAGAGACAAAGGGACAAGCTAGCAAGTTTTATTGCCAGATCTTTGGTCCCGTGGATAACGGTACTGGCGCCCTGTACAAGGGGCTTGAGAAGCTTAGAGCAAAACTTAGCAGCCGGATTTTGAAGGGCTGAGTGACAGGGGAGGATCGGTCTAAACTTGACCGGTTGCTTATGGATCTTAGGGATCCCATAAAAGCGGGGGACCTTATGGTCCTCCCCGACTGGTGTAACTAAGGATTCCAGGTACTCAGATAGGCTGCCGAATTTCCAGTCGAAGTCTTGCGCTTTGAGGGCCAATGCTTTCATCTTCAAATTTTTTTCGTCTAGAATGGCTTTCGCCTCAGCTGATAGCAGACGTCTGTAATCATTTTGATTGCTCAGCGCATCTAGAGTCTTGCGCATAATCCAGGTCCTCTCAGACACCGCAATTCCCAAGTTCTTATCCGTCATGGTGATAACATACTGGTTATCAGATAAAAACTTTCGTATCTCATTAAGCTTAGGACCGAGAGGTTTCCAAGTGACATCCTTAGCCGAATCCGAAGGTATTCTCGAGACCACATTGTGGACATAGGAGCGACCCTTACGGATAGCGAGATCGATGTAGAACGGTAACATAGGTGGGGCCTTAGTGGAATGGGGCCGCACATCATAGTCTGGATCATACGTAGTAGTGTTGTCCTCAAATAAGAAATGAATACACCACTTGAAGCGACGAACGAAGTCGCTCCATGCCTCAGTGATAAGTTCACTGCGTCATGGTTGGTGAAATAAATATTTCATCCCGATACTCAATTGATGTTCAATGTTTTCAGGTATCGACACACCGGGGCCCAAGTGAATGTGATCTTTAAACCGGGAAGCTTCGATAATACTTATCAGTGTGTTTGAGATCACCCATTGGACTTGCCGGGGGAAGGGAAGGTAAAGGACTTCATCGGGGATACTTAGGGGCTCTCCATACTTAAAGCCAATAGAAGAAGGAGAAGGACAAGTACAATTCGATGTGGAAGGCATACAAGAAGAAGTATGAAATTGTTCGTAGTGGTGCAAATGGTACACTACATTGTCCGCGTTACATGACTGACAAAAACTACACATCGGAGGGGAGTCCATACTCATAATCGGTGCCAGAGGGAAGCTCATCTGATGGTCCGAGTCCAAGAGAGGCGCGAATGGCCAGGTTAGTGTCCTGAGCGAACCTGAGCCTTTTTCGTCCTTGGATGACGTAGTAGTTAAACTTGTCGTCCGGGTGGTGGACCCACTGCTTAGCCTCTTCTGCCTCATCCACGATTTCCCTTCGCCGCTTTTCTCGCTCTTTCCGCCGCCTGAGGTACCTTTCCTTGCGCCTTTCGACACGCTCTTTTGGCAGGGGGAGGGATGTAAGGGGTAGCTCGCTGGGAGGAGCCGACATTGCTCTTCTCCCTTTGAACCCCTTGACTGGAAGCGGCTCGCTTCTTTTCCCTCGCACGGTCCTTGCAAGGCTTTCCCATTCCCTTCGTTTGATGAGGCAAACGGTTTTGACGCCACTGGAGGTAAGAGGGCATCAGTGGAGTGGGAGGACAAGAGACTGGAGCCACTGCTCACGTCAAGCTTGAGTCTCTTGATAGCTGAGTTAATTGATTTATTGACAAGTGACTGGACCGAGAGTCCAGCACTCGCATCCTTCATCTCGACGTCAGCTACTTTGTGTACACGTTTTTTGGCCTCTTTCTTAGAAGAGGAGACGAAAACCGCAGCGTCAACAATACTAATACAGCGGTACGCGTACACCACCAGATTCTCAAGGACTTGTCGTCCAAGAGCGGTGTATGTGGTGTTATCTACCCAGCGGAGCACTTTCACGTTGCCATCAGCATCCTGCTCGTAGTGCAGGATTTTATTTGCTCTGGTCAACACGCCAACCCTTGTGATGACAATGGGTTGGAGAGCTTCGAGGATCTGCTTGGCAGATAGTGACCGTTGAAGAAATGACAATTCATCCTTCTTAGCTCGGATGAAGTTGTCTAATGAGGACGCTAAGTATGCCTCATGCAATTCACGGAGCTTGTCCCTTGAGGACTTGCCCCCATCGCTTTGCTCAAAGCCTTTGGTGAACTGGACCTCAGGCCCCTTCGACGAAAGGAAGGACGGTACCGTCCCAGATGCCTTGCATCTGAGCCACTTATCGAGAGTGGCTTGACAGGTTGCTGCCCGCTGTGCGTTGGCGGCAACCGCCCTTAGAGGGCCGTCAAGGATGAAGCGAAAATCTTGAGGGATCATAGAGATCACCTCAGATACGCTATTGGCTCCCTGAAGAGCCGCGTGACGAGATGCTGCAGCAGAATTGGCGACGTACACAGTTTCCTGTCCTACAACGGTAGGGACGACAGTAGACTCGAACACCGCAGGGCTCGAGAGGGAGGGCGACATGGCACGGATTGCTGCGCCGAACGACATTTGGTTGAATGTGGACATGTTTTGACGTCAGACGCGTGGCGGTACGAGTGAAGATAGTAGCAAAAAGTTAGGAGGCGGCGCCGACCGAGCGAAGCAAGGGAGGTGCCAGGGATTGCGCTACGGAGGTGAGAGTAGCAAAAGAAGATAACTATGGGGGACCGAGAAGTCTGCTCCAATACTTATAATGCGAGTTCAAACTCAGTTTGAATTCCTAAGACCGAATTACCCGAAGCGTATCGCAAATATCTGGGGGTATTCCAGGACCCACCCCAGGGGGAACTACCCCTGATTAGGGATTTCGACCATGCCATAAACCTATCCCCAGACTTCGTTCCCAGACAGGGCAAGGCATATCTCTTGAACCCTGAGGAACAGCAAGTATGCCGAGACTTTGTGAATGAACACCTAAAAAGCGGAAAGATAATCCCATCAAAATCTCCACAAGCCTCCCCATTCTTCTTTGTCCCAAAAAAGGATGGGAAACTGCGCCCCTGTCAGGATTACTGACATTTGAACTCAGGAACCATAAAAAATGCCTACCCCCTACCCCTCATCTCAGATCTTGTGAATAAACTAAAAGCGTCCTCAATCTTCACCAAGATGGATGTCCGATGGGGGTACAACAACGTCCGGATAAAGCCAAACTACAGATGGAAGGCAGCGTTCAGTACTCCATTCGGCCTGTTCAAACCCACGGTCATGTTCTTCAGTCTCTGTAACTCTCCAGCTACGTTCCAAGCCCTGATGGACAGCATCTTTGGCGACCTCATAGTGGAAGGATGGCTCGTGATCTATATGGACGACCTCCTCATCCATTCGGCCGATCAGGAAACCCATGATCAACGAATGAAACAGGTGTTAGCCCGTCTCCAGGAACACAAACTATACCTCAAATTGGAAAAATGTAGTTTCAACATTCCAGAAGTGGAGCACCTAGGAATGATCATCAGGAAAGGAGCAGTCCTCATGGACCCAGTTAAACTTGCGGCTATCAACAATTGACAACCTCCCACCTCCGTCAAGGCTGTACGATCCTTTATTGGGTTCTGCAACTTCTATAGAAAGTTCATCCACAGTTTCTCAAACATAGCCCATCCGCTTCACTTCCTCACCAAGAAAAGGACCTCTTGGGAATGGACCCCAGCTCATCAAAATGCCTTCCTTGCCCTAAAGAAGGAGTTACTGAAAGCTCCCATCCTCCGATACCCTGATACTGCCAAGCCATTTACCGTAATGACAGACACCTCTCTTGTCACCGCGGAAGGGGTCCTGATGCAGGGCGACGCTACAGGCAACCTCCACCCTTGTGCCTATTTCTCTAAAATCTTCGGGTCAGCCAAATGAAACTACAATATCTATGATAGGGAAATGTTGGCTGTAATCCTGGCACTCCATGAGTGGCGTCATTACCTCACGGGTACCACTCACCCAGTAACGATCCTCATGGACCACCGCAACCTGACGTACTTCAAACACCCTCAGGATCTCTCCCACCAGCAAGCTCGCTGGCAAATGTTCCTCCAGGACTTTGACCTCATTTGGAAAGCCCTCCCTGGAACTGCGATGGGCCCTGTGGATGCCCTCTCTCGCAAACACGAGGTGGACACCTCCCAGGACAACCACCACATCACCTTCCTCCCATCCAAGGTGTTTGTTCAAATGATTGATGTGGCCATCGCTGATAAAATCGCTGTGTCCACCTCTGAAGAACCCCTAGTCCTTCATGCTCTTCAGGCCCTGCAAGACGGCTCCCCCATTCTCCCTCGTTCCCACCACAATGACTGGACCTTTATTGAGGGATCCCTGTACTTCAAAGGCCACCTTTATATCCCGGAGCTGGCCCGTGCAGATCTCTTACATGAGCTTTACTATTCCCTGGCCGGAGGTCACGAGGGTTGCTTCCACACCCTCCACCGGGTCTCCAAGGATTACTGATGGCTGGACCTCCCTACCCATGTTCGCAACTTCATTGCCGGCTGTGCAGTCTGCCAAGCCTCAAAGGTCAACACCCATCCCACTGTCACGGGCCTCTCGCCTATCTCATCCAATGCCACTCACTCGTTCCAGCAAATCTCTGTCGATCTCATCACCGACCTCCCCCCCTCTCATGGCCACAACTCGGTTATGGTCGTGGTTGACCATGGTCTTATGAAGGGGGTCATTTTCTGTCCTTGCTCAAAAACCATTACCACTGAAGGGGTCGCAGACCTATTTTTCCATTTTGTCTTCCCTCGTTTCGGCCCGAATGACAAATGCATCTCGGACAGGGGGGCCCACTTCGCATCTGCCTTCCCAAAAGAACTTGCCTGCTTACTCCATTACGACGTCGCCCTCTCCACCGCTTACCATCCCCAGACGGACAGAGAGACTCAACGAGTAAATCAGGAACTAGAAACCTACCTTAGAATATTCTGTGGCAACAAGCCCGAAGAATGGGCGGTAATGCTCCCCCTAGCAGAATTCTCGCACAATTCTGCTACCCACTCCAGTACCAATGTCACCCCCTACTCCCTCATAATGGGATACAAACCCAGAGCCTGTCTGCCATTGACAAAAACCACCTTCCTCCCAGCCCTTGAAGCCCATGCTAAATTGCTTAAAGAGACTCATAAAGAAGCCCTGGCCACCCACCACAAAGCCCTGCAGGACATGAGAGAGAGAGTTGCCACTCATTTTAAGGGATGGAAAGTGGGGACCAAGGTCTGGCTTGAAGCGAAGGACCTCAGAATCAAATACCGAAATCCGAAATTAAGCCTGAAATGTGTCGGTCCCTTCGAAATAACCCAAGTGCTAAGTCATCTAAGCTACCGGATCATGATTCCCCAAACTTGAAGGATCCATGACGTCTTCCACGCTTCGAAGTTATCCCCAGCAGTGACCACCAAGGAACATGGCCCTAGCTTCCCGGCACCATTGCCCCAGTTGGTGGATGGAGAAGCGGAGTACGAGGTTGAGTCCATCAAACGCCACAGAAGGGTGGGAAGACGAACCAAGTATCTTGTATCTTGGAAAGGCTATGCGCTGTCGGAGGACTTGTGGGAACCTGCCAGCAACCTTTCCCATGCCAAACGATCAATCAAGGAGTACCAACAGCGTCATCGAAAAGACTTCCCACACTCCTAAAACCCCACCATGTTCTCCGCCTATATTTTCTTAGCCTATCTCGCATTCCTCCTCTCGAAGAGGGGAATGGTCTTCCAAGTGGAACAATCTCATACCGGGACCCAGATTACCATTGTCGCCCCCTCCTACACTTCGAACACTACTGCCCAGTCCTGGACCTACTCCGCCCCAACCGCCCCTTTGCAGCCCAACCCCAATTGGAACCCCACTTGGAACCCCACTGACGGTGCGGTACCATTAGACTAAAACGGACTGGGCGGAATCATTTATTTATACCCTGGTCATTTTTCCCTTTCCTTACCCCAATGCCTTACCTCCCTACCCGAGTCCTCACCTGCAATGTCGATGTCACCTACCCTGATGGTGACCCTCTCACTGAGTCCATCCCCTGCTTCTTCCACCTCCTTGCCCCCAAGCTCCAGCTCGAATTGCTGGACCTCCTCTCCCACTCCCCCGACCAAATGGCGGAACTCAAGCGAGCTGCAGGCCTCCCCTCCAACCACCCCCTCCTCCAACAGTTACTGGCCATACACGCCACCAGAAAGGCAGCCCTTATCCTCCAATGGTCTAAGAAGCCCACCCCCCATAAGACCACCACCATCTCTGCCATTGCTCCCGCAGTTCTCGACCTTTACTAGGAACTACCAGAACTGGGAATCTTCCCAGCCCTCGACTGCACCTCCTACGATATGCGAAACTCCCTTCTACGTGATCTGTTCGCAGCCTTCCCCCTGGAGCGATTTAGGGAATACATGGGAATGGTTGCAGGGAAGTTCACCCTTAGGATCTCAGACCCCCCACCCCCCATATCTCTTGCTGGAACTGCTGGCAAGCGTGGCCGGAAGAAGAGATCTCATTGAGGACCAACTCCTCAGTCCACCGGGGAGGTATCCGTGGCAATGGGCAACACCACCCCCATTCCCACCTCTCCCACCCCCTCCAAGCCGAATGATGCCCCCATTGACCTTCCCTCAACCCCGACTTCCCCCCACTTCCTTGTTGACCCACTGGGTTCAACCTCCCACTCCTCCACCTCCCTTCCCAGTCCTCCCCCCTCTTCCCTACCATTGCTTGACTCGATCAGTGATTCCAACTCGGAGATTGCCCAGGCAGGGTGGGAACTCGGAGCAGGAGAATATTTCTCCACGCCACACCACCTACCCACCACAATTCGACCAGGCAGTCTGCTGCCCACTCTGCAGGTACACCGCGCCCCCTGAAGAGTCAATCCCTCCGGACTTGCTCCCCCAAAAAGGCCCCGCTGCTATTCCTGTAATGACAACACCCACTTCCATCCCAACTGCCCCCTCTACACCTGTAAGTTCTGTCTCATCCGTGCCCTGGGACACCCCCAGTATTCCTGCCCCCGCAATCCCTACCAATGCGCTAGCTGTGGTCTTAGAGGACACTCTGTGGCAGAATGCTATGACACTTGGGGGGATGACTGGGATGACAACAATGTCATCTGGAATGATGGAGACCCCAATGGCTACTGAGTCGGAGTCTCAGCCACAATCGGAGTGAAATATTACGGGCTGGGAAAAGATCAAGAGGTGATACACTGAGTTACATCGCACCATCGATCGCACTACTGAGGCGTTTGTTCAAGTAGGACTCCTTAGTAGCTCGGACCGAGACTTATACCTCGTATATCCCATGGGGGACTCGAGCGTGGGAAACCCAACCACGGAGTAGCTGGGTACCTGTTTTCCTTTACACCACTTTTTGCCTTCTCTTTGACCTGATCCGATCTTATCTTGTACACCGCCATACGGACTCAGTAGAAGCGTCCACTGCCTTATGCAGTCTGCAGTATGTCTTCCTCCTCCTTCTTTCATATCCGCTCGCATCGCCTGTGGGTGGAGCTTGTAGTTAGTACTTTCCTGGACACTCCATCTCCCCCTGTCGATTCTCCTTACATTGGCAGTAGTTTCCCATCCCCCTTCATAGTTACATATAAAAGTGCCACTGTCAGCGCTCATGTACTTTAGTTAGATCTATGCAATCATCAGCGTAACTTACTCACGCTACTTGAGTGAGCAAGACCATCGTCCTGGCTCGAAACCACCATTCTTGTGTCCTCGTCGCTCTTACCTTCACCTATTTATTCCCTTCGGATCTTCGCACTAGCCCTCACCCTCATAATCAGTGAAGTAGTAAATCGCTATTGCATTAACAGGGAGCAAGATGGGATGGTCGAAACGAGTGGTAACCCCTCTCATCATTCCTCCTCTTGAAACTCAGAATAGGACAATTACCAATGTCAATTCGTTCTCTTATGAGGATGAAACCCTCTTTTCAATCTATGAAGGGGTGGGCATCGTTATTGAAGTACCTCGGGGTAAATCTTGCCCTTTGGGACTTGTTTATTCTCAAGGTTTCGAGATCCTTGATCTTCATACAAACAATATGGTTTTTTCTCACTTTCATCTTCTCTGGAAGTTTTTATGACCTAATGTTGAAAACAACGTTTTTGGTGGTGATATTAGGTTGAGATACAAGGATTGGATTCCCTCCACTCGGGAATTCAATAAAAGATATGATGAATGGTGTCGTCTTCACTTTTACTCTTCATTTTCTAAAAAAGAACTTCGCTTATTACGTAACAAGCAGAAGTTGATATGAGATGCAGACCAAGCTTCTATACCCGAAGAAGCTGACGCTATCCGAAGTGTTATTGGAGGAAGAGTTTGGTCTCCAAGCCATCGAACAGCTGCATCTCTGGAAGAAAGAAAGCGACAACTTCAGAAATAGTTGTAATTTTTTGAACACTATTATGCCTCCTCTTTATCCACTGCCCTACTGGTGTACTTATGGTACAAACAAACAGTATATTTCTTCTTATCAAACCTTTCTTGCTCTTAATCTTGATCCTTATGGACCAAAAACCGAGTTGTATCTTCCTTATTATTCTTTAAATGAACCTGATGTCATTCTAATCGCTGGTTTCTTTTCAGATATCATGGTACTGAACCCTCATTATTTTGAGGAGTTGTATTATCTCGATTTCGAAAAATACGCCAGTGAACTGATGCCTTTATGGTATCGAGAAACAATGACGATCAGAGATCTATCATTAAAAGAATTGAAGATATGGCGAAGGATCTAGAACAAGCAAAGAGCTTTAGATCCTAGGATCAAGAAAGAAAGGAGACGCTTGCAGATAGAAGATAGGTACCAAACTATCATGAGTGCAGGAATTCCTTTACCAGGATCAGAACAAGGAACCCCCTTGTCTCCACTCACTCCTCTTACTGGAACTTCCTCTGGTGGAATCAGATATGGAATTGGGACTCCAAGGACTCCTACTCCTCCTCTTTATTCTTTAGTTTGGTCTCCTATATTTGAGACAGCAATAACTGACTTTTTGAATTTCTTTGATCAGTAAATCACAATGGCAGCAAACCTACCCACTGAATCAACTCTCAAAATCGACAACACTTCTCTTCTTCATGTTCCTATCCTTGTTGGAACCACAAACTGGTCCATCTGGGACATTCACATTAAATCTCTCTTGGAGATGTATTCTGTATGGGAGATTGTTTCTGGCACAACTACCTACATAGGCATCCAGACCCAACCAGTGGTGCAGCCAATGGTGGAGAACACAGATCAAGTAAAGTGGAAACTTCTTGATAAGTGAATCACTGGAGTCATTGCCAATACAATCTCTGACAACCTCCAAGAACATGTAGATTTTACCTGGGACGCAGACATTCATTCCCTTCCCAAGAAGCTATACAACAAACTAGCTTCTCTCTTCACCACCATAGGACTTTCTGGAAAGTTCTTACTCTGTCACCAGGCAACTCGGATGTGTATCAATCCAAAGAAAAATGCCAATGAAGATTTAGACCACATTCAATCAAAGTTCAATGAGATGATGAAAGCTGGTCTTGTTCTTCCAGAATCCTTTAAAGCCATGTTCCTCCTTACCCACCTTCCCAACTACTTTATTCCTTTTTCTTCCACTCTCGTACAAACAGTTGAAGAAGCAAACTTCACTGTGGAAGAAGTCACTCGCTGTATCTGGAGCAAAATAAATTTCCATTCCACTACTTCCCAACCCCTTGCTCATCGTATCAGCAGTGCTGTTGTACCTGCTGAACCTTCTGCTAACAAGACTACCGTTATTTGAAATGGTTCACCTGCTAAACAGCAGTGGAATAACCAGCAACATGCTGGACCTTCTCGAAACCAAGGAAACTCTGGTCCTTCACAGGAACAGAAGCCTCATTCCTTTGGTGGAGCTTCTCAAGCTCCTAAACATACTCAAAACCAAAAGAGATACGATCAGAAACAACGCCAATAGGCTAAAAAGGGAAAGGGGAAAGCAAAGGCGAATGAAGTTATCGGATATATCAATGTTGTTGAAACAGACAGGATTGCCTCTATCCAACCCATTCCTGAGGATGGAGAAGATGTGGATTGGGACGATCCTTGTTCTTGCTTTACAGATCATCTGTTTCAGGAGGAGGATTACATGGTGGTATATAGCGAAGATACTGGCATGAATATCACCAGTTCCAGCAAGCCCTTTTGAACCCACTGTTACGATACGCGTCCTGTCGTTCCCGTCTCTGTTGCTCGTCCAGTAAAGAGCAATACACGTAGAGGATGACCAACAATGCCTGATAGAGGGGATCCAGTCTGACGGCGGTCTCGCTGAAAGAACCTATCTTTGTACAGCGGAGGAGATGAGAACGCAGGTAGATTGCATAGATCAAACTAAGGTACAGGGCGCTATGGACAGGTATTTATACATAAGTATTGTGGGGTGGGGAAACGTAGTCATAACGAGAGATATGACTAAAGGAGAGGTAAAAGCGTCCATAGGAAGGCCAAGCCCATGACGTGAGATTTCTCTCATGTCCTTGGGAAGTATAAGTTAGATAAGTGGGAAGAATCAGACTGAGTCCGTATGGCGGTGTACAGGATGAAGTAATCTGGAGTATAGGTTGCGGCGAGGGCCCGCGCGAAACATGGAATGAAGGAGAGAGAAGCAATCGAACCAACCGTGCAGTCATTCTAGAATTTCCTCCTCAGTAGCGAAGTGGTCCTCGATGGCGTCCCAGGGGAAGTCATCGCCTGGTAGCACTTCATCGTCGACGTACGCGACAACTCCTTGGTAGAACCCGTTGATGACGGCTTCTTGAAGTGCGAAGTGGAGGTCCTCTTGATGGCGCGCCATGTCTGTCCAAACCGTAACACCCACTTCCTTAGACATAAAGCCTTTGGTTGAAGAAGTGGAGTCTACTCAAAAGAAGGCTGAAGGAAAGAAGAAGAAGAAGGAGAAGCCAATGAAAGTTGTAATCGGAGGTTTAGCATCTGACACGGACCATTTTGGCAACTGGGAAAAGTTGTCATCATTGAAGAAACCTTCCAAGATAACCTATGTGGAACCTAAAACCTCCACTAGTAAGCTTGCGCCTACTGCTGATGAGCTTTTAGCAAAATATCCACAAGGTATTGTTAAACTTCCATCTTGGAAGTTTACAAACTGGGAGTTTAATCCATTCTTTGATTATGACAATAAGTATTATATTGACAATGACGATTCCTTTGCCTTGTACGTGTGTGCATGTGATTCTGAAAAAGAATTCAACAAGACACACTGGTTAGTAGCCAGTGGTTGTACTAACCACCTAACTCCTTTTGAGGAAGATTTTGTGCATCTGCTCGAAAATAGGACGGTTGCCACTGTTGCTAATGGTGCTATGGTACCTATGATAGCTCCTGGCACAGTTATCATTGAACCAATAGATCCTCGAGGACAGTTCAAAGATTCACCTTTTGTACTGTCAGAAGTATGGTTTGCTCCTAAGGCAAAACATCATCTTCTCTCTGTACCCCAACTTACACAGGAGGGATACAGGTGCGAAATTACCAAAGATCAGTCGCTGATCTTAGACAAACAGGGAATACCAGTGATCAGAGCTACGGCACTATCATGCATTAACAATCTGCATTGGTTTCTGTCCACTCTGATAAAACCAACTGTAGAGGCCAATTCCCTGCAAGGAAATAGTTCTTATCATCTATGGCATCATTGTCCTGGATATCCGTCCAACAATGCTCTTCGACATCTTTTGAAACATACCTTAGGTATTATGGACAATGTTCTATTACCTCAAGTTGTTCCTGCTTGCAAAGGCTGTGCTGAAGGGAAACTTGCTAAAAAATCTTTCACAGATTCTTCCAAACGAGCTTCAAAACCTCTTGAGCTCATCCACACTGATTTTATGGGACCTTTTCCTGTGAAGTTGCAATCCTGGAAATGATATATTTTGACATTTATTGACGATTACTCAGGACATGCCACGTTGGGTTTCCTTCATGACAAATCAGAGGTTGCAACTAGTTTCAGAGAGATTTCTCTTTGAGCTGTAAATGCCACTGGGCATCCATTAATCTCAGTCCGCAATGATCGACGGGAGGAATTCATTTCTGCTGACATCCTTTCATTCTTTTGCAAACAAGGTATTATTCATCAGACCTCTGCTCCTCATACACCTCAACAGAATGGCCATGCTGAGCAGTTCAATAGAACAATAATAGAAAAGTCCAATGCAATGCGATATGATGCATGTCTTTCACCATCTTTTTGGCAAGATGCAACAGCTACTGCTTTGCATATATATAATTGTCGACCCATAAGATGTTTGGATTGGAAAACACCTGTTGAACTCTTCTTAGGATTCAAGCCGGATATTTCCTATTTCAGAGTCTTTGGCTGTCAAGCCTATGTGCCCATATATCCAGCTCAACGTGTCAATAAACTGTCTCCAAAAGCAGAAGAAATGGTGTTTATCGGTTATGAAACAAACTTAAAAGCATATCGTTTCTGGTCTACCACACACCGAAGAGTCTTTGTCACCATGACTGCTGTGTTTGATGAAGAAGTTTTTCCTTATTGTCTTCAAAGGAATGAAGACAGACCTAGACCTATTTCAGAAAACCTCGAACCACATGTCGACCTTTCTGAGGAATCTGAAGAACGATCTGAGAATCCAGAATCTCACAATCATGTCTATATTCCTCAACCTGGTATTCCACTTCCCAATCAGATCCCTCTTGATCGGATGCAGAGATCAAGATCCCCTTCTCCCCGGATACCTCCAGATGAATCCACGTTACCTCTGAATACAATGAGAACTGAAGATATAAGGACATAAACACCTAGTCCTTTATTCTTTGAAGATTCTCAAGATTCTCAAGATTCTCTTCCACTGCCACCTTCTTATTGTACCTCTCCTATGCATCCACCTGCTCATCCAGTTGAATCTGATAATGGTCATCGCAGTTCAATTGGAGATCAACATCAATACAAAAGATATCAATTACCAGATGATTCTGAATCTACTCAAACCTGGAGACCTGATTTCTGGCAATAGGAACCAACTTCAGAGATCCCATTGAGAAGATCTTCATCTCCACCTCCTACTATGCAACCATGATCATGGTTACCACCTCGTTAGTCACAAGATGAGTCATATCGGGAATTTAGACAACAACCTCATCAGTATCACCCTACTAATGAAGAACATGCTAGTTACAGACCACCTGTTGCACAACACCATTCTACTCGTGTTCCTATATCTAGGGTTATCCCTAATAACGCATATGGTGATAGACTACCTGTGCAGATTGAACACGAACTCCAAGGTCTTCCACCTATCCAGGAGGAGTCTATTCCTATTGATACCTCATCTACTTCTAGGAGACCTACAAATAAAGAAGATGACATTGGACAGATGTATTCTTCAACATGGATATGTCATCATATGACTTTAGCAGCTATGGTAGCAGGCATTCCTAACCAATATAAGGACATCGTCAAACTTCCTCTTGAGGAACAGAAACATTGGCGAAATGCTTGTGAAGAAAAGCTTAAGTCTATGAAAGAATGTGAAGTTTGGGATCTGGTGGACCTACCAAAAGGCCGAAAACCTGTCAAAGGACACTGGGTTTTTGTTCCAAAGAGTGATGGATGATATAAAGCTCATTTTGTAGCCAAAGGCTTCACTTAAGTTTTCAGAATTGACTACAAAGATACCTTCTCACCTGTCGCATGCTTTGAAACCATACGACTCATCCTATCTCTTGCCATGCTTAATGACTAGGAACTTGAAGCATTGGATGTTAAAATAGCATTCCTCTACGGCACTTTGGATGAAGAGATCTATATGGATCAATCAGAAGGTTTCATTGTCAAAGGTCAGGAGAAAAAGGTCTGTCAGCTGAAGAAGTCAATCTACGGATTGAAACAGGCTATACTCCGCTGGAATCAGGAGTTGCACAAATCCCTCAAAAAGATAGGATTTACCAGGACCACATTGGATCCTGGTACCTATTATAAGATCATTGGGTCAGATATCGTCATTATTCTCACATATGTTGACGATGCTCTTTTTACTGGTAGCAACAAGGCATTACTCCTCGAACATAAAAAGAATTTCATGAAATGATGGGAATCAAGAGATCTTGGAGAAGCCAAAGAGTATCTTGGTATGAGGATCACAAGGGATCGTAAAAAGAAAACAATTTGCCTTGATCAAATTGCCTATGTAGAAAAGGTAGTTGAATGCTTTGGCCTCACTAACTCTAAAGGCAAACATGTACCATTACCACACGGTTACAATCCTCACACAAATCCTAGCACCTCTGAACCTTCTCTTCGAACAAGATATCAGTCCGTCATCGGATCACTGCTCTATATTATGCTTGGTACTAGACCAGATCTTGCTTTTTCAGTAATCAAGATATCGCAGTATTCATCCAACCCTACTGATGAGCACTTGCAGAAGGCATTGCACATAGTGCAATATCTTTCGATTACGAAAGAACTCTGCATTGAGTACTCTGCAGGAGGAGATAAAAATGGATTTATCTGCTATATTGATACTGATTGGGCTGGTGACATCGAGACTTCTCGATCTAACACTGGTTATTGCATATTCCTTGCAAACGGTATCATCTCATGGCTATCTTTTCGACAGAGAAGAGTTACCATGTCTTCCACCGAAGCTGAATATTGTGAACTTACAGAAGCAGCCAAACAGCTTCAAAGAATTCGAAATCTCTATGGAAAATTTGGAATTCAATTTGGTCCTTTCCCAGTATGTTGTGACAACCAGGGAGCAATATTTACAGCGTCAAACCCTGTAGTTGACGGTCGTAATAAGTGGATCAGAAAAGATCATCACTTTATATGAGAAGCTGTTGATGAAAAGGAAGTAGAACTCTTCTATGTTCCAACTGATCAACAACTTGCAGATATCTTTACAAAGAATTTGGACTGTAACAAGTTTGAGCGTGGAAGAACATCTCTGAAGCTAATATCAGCTCCCATCAAGAAATGATTTTAGCGAGGAGTGTTGAGAAATCTGGTATTTCTTTATTACATAATCATTTATCCTGATATCAGAATTCTAGACTCAATGACATAATATGATGTCATCATGAGTCATTTTCGCTATTCATCATCTATGATTGTTCGTTGATATGACATCATAGATAAGAGCATATAACGCTATTGGTTGATTACTAATAGCTAGATTACACGATCCTTCCATGGTGCTCTACACCATTCTTTTGCCATACTATACGTAGTTATAGGCATATACAGGTATAAACAATACCTGTAGTATATAAACTGGGTCTCTCGTCCCAGAATAACAACGAACTCCTTGACTTCGTTCTAGCATCATCTTCATTCAGCTCCTACATTTGTCCCTAACCCCACCCTTACCACCCTTCAGGTTCAATCCTTGCAATACTCCCCTTCTAGTGAGTCTCCCACTAAAGGTCTTTCTACCTTTCTGTACACCATCGAGAGATGTGATACTCTCGATAGTAGGTGTTCTTAATGGTTCCTGAGTTTAGATGGCGATAATCCTGGCAGGGCCGCAACTTCCCATCCTTTTTTGGAACAAAGGAAAAAGGGGAGGCCTGCAGAGATTTTAAAGTGGTAATCTTCCCACTTTTCAGATGTTCATCTACCTAATCCCTATAGGCTTTTTGTTCTTCGGGGTTTAACGGATAAACCTTTGCTCATCTTGGGACGAAGTCAGGGGTTAGGTTGATGGCATGATTTAACTCTTGGGATGAGGGTAGTTCCCCGGTCGGAGGGTCCTGGAACACCTTCTGATATTCTTTGTAGGCTTTGAGGAGTTTCACCTTGGCTCTTGCAGTTTCGGATGTGATTTTGGTAAAGATGGTCATTTTCCTTATCAGGTAGGCCTTCACTGCTTCGTGCTCCAGCTTCATCTTCCACCATTTGGTGATCCAGGTGTCCGGGTCCATCCCCAGATACCTGATTAGATACTGCTGCGTTACTACTTTTGGTGAATCATGCTGTAACTTCGGGGGGGAGGTAAGCAGGACTTTTCCAGTGGCCCAGTTGATGATAGAATTTTGTTCTCGTAACCAGGGGAGTCCTAGGATGATGTCTTCTTTTCTGCAATTGATGATGAGAAAGGTTTGCGGGCATTCCCGATCCCCTATCCATATTTGGAGGGTGATGGAAAACCAAATTAGGCCATTTTGATTGATGGTTCCATTTACGTTGCTTGCCTTTACTGGCCGTGTAAGGCACTTCCTTGGCCATTTCATGTGAGTGACGAGTTGATGATCGATAAAACACCCGGCGGCCCCGCTGTCTACAAGGGCCTTCTTTTCAGCAATTTGTCCTGTTGTCCCAGAATATAGTGAGGGGGGGATATGTATTAACTGGGACTTCTTATCGATTACAAAAACAGGAGCAAGTTTGGGAAGTGAAGACGCTGATCCTTCCTTCCCTTCTAAAAACCCTCATCCAGGGTAAGCCAATTGATGGCTGTCTCATTGTTGGTTTCTTCCTCTTCTGAGTCCTCGAATGGCTTTGACTAGCAGATTCGCAAGGTCTCTAATGCGGCTTTTTCTGAGACCTTGTACTTTCGGGTGAACTTCTGTAATGGGGTATTGGCTACTTCCATTGCCCTGACTTCCTGCCATGATGGGTTCCTGTTTTGCTCCTTTCAGGGGGCCTTTCCTTTTTTATGGTTCCTAGCAGAGCATTCTTTTTTCTTGCAAATGAAGCATAGCCCTTTAGTGAAGCATTTGGCTCATTCGTCTGGGGTAAGGCAGATGGCATCTATGTCCATGGCATCGGGGTCCTTTCTGCGGTGGTTCTCCAAGGGTTGGGAGTAAGTAAAGTGCCCTCCCTTCCTTCAGTGATTATGTTTATACTGGAGGTCCCTGTTATAGAACTCTCCGGCCTTATCCAGCCTAACCCAGGCTGTCTTGGATTCCTTATTTACCCTAGACATTTTTTGTGCTAATTCTAGAGACACCACTCCTCGGAGAATTCTTTTGATATCATCCAGGTCGTCCATCTGGGAACGGGCTAGGTCTAGCTCGAATGCTGTTTTGAACTCCCGGAAGTCTTCTCAGAAGTCACTCATGCTGATGGTGTCTAAAGCGTTCCCCACTTCCTGTTTAATGGAGAGGGGGGAGAAGAATGCCAGGAAGTCCTTGGACACTTTAGTGAATGTGATCTCTTCTTCCTTTACATTTGGGTCCTGGATACGGTCGTACCAACTCTCGGCAAATGCCATACCCCGCCACTTGTTTATACGGTTAAGGAGCATGATAACCATTTGTTGCTCATTTGGGACATTCTTGGTTCCGAAGATGGTAGGATTGACTGAGAAGTAGGCTCACATCTGTGACATCCATCTGCGAGCATCCTTGGCATTACCAGAAAAGGAATCTGATAGAGCCGCTTTGTTCTCCTTAAAGGATGTGGCATCATTGGTATCTTCTGCGTCTGCCATTCTGGTGTAACTTCTGGGGTCGTGTAAAGCATCTTATAAGGTGGCAACGATGGGGTTCTGGGAGGGGGAATGGGCATGGGCATCAAAGTCTGGATCTGGTCCAAAAAGGTTGAATGGCTCTTCGTCTGTTGGTACGTAAGATTCCTTTGGTGGATCCAGCAAAGGTTCCATATCCACATGAATAGGGACCTCTTTGTTGTTTGGGGATAGGGACTTTGGGGTTGGGCAGGCAGAGGGGAGGGGGGAGCCACTGGGGGTGGGTTGAGTTCTCCCAGCTTCGAGTAGGGGGAGGTGTTGCGAGCTCCTGGAAGTACTACAGGCTCTCCAATGCTCTGGTCCTACAGGGAGGTGTGTGATGGGGGTCTGAGGGGTTCCGCTTGATAAAGGAGTACATCTATCCTGAATGCGATGTAACAAAGATGGGTGAGGAGGAACTGCCACGCGCAAGGGTGTTCTTTGAAAAGGTGGGGGTGGAGGGGGAGTATCTGAGTCGGAGCTGTCAGGGACCCAATAGGAAGTCGTGATGGGGTTGTTGGGGCTCCGAATGTGTTAGTTGGAGCCAGGGAAACAGTTAGATCTTTTGTTAACATGATAGCGAGGGCCTGCGCAAAGATCTGGTGGGAATAGGTGAGGGTGAGGGCAATGATGATGCAAGTGTGGCGATTGTGGGCCAGGACGATGGTCTCACTCATTTGAGCGGCATGAGTAAGTTACGCTGATGATTGCACAGATCTAACTAAAGTACATGAGTACTGATAGTGGCGCTTTTATATGTAACCATGGAGGGGATGGGAAACTACTGCCAATACGAGAGAATTGGTAGGAGGAGAGGCAAGCATCCAGGAATGTACTGACTACAAGCTCCATCTGAAGGCGATGTGAGCGGAAATGAAAGATAAGGAGGAAGACATACTATGGACTGCACAAGGCAGCACGCTTCTATAGTGTCCATATAGCAGTGTACAGGATAAGATCAGATTTGGAATTAGAAAGAGAAGGAAAGCGGTGCAAAGAAAAGTAGGTACCCAGCTACTCCATGGTTGGGTTTCCCACGTCCGAATCACCCATCAGATATACCAGGTACATGTCCCGGTCCAGGAAGGAGAGAAGTTCTGCTGCAACAAATGCTTCAGTGGCACAATCAATGGTGCAATGCAACTCAGTGTATCGCGCCTTGATCACTTCCCAGCCTGTAACATTCATGAACATCCAGTCGGTGGCGGACGTGCGAGGGAGAAAGAGGGACAAAGAGGATATCGCTCATAGGGCCTCCAAAACAAGGGGGTCCTCTGAGGTGGAGCAGGAGATCTTGTCTGTGAGGGCCAGGTCCAATTTTCTAATAAAAGCAGTGGGGGGTAGGAAGATGTCGTCTTTGTTATCCCTGGAGGTATCCACGTTGTCTTTGCGGGAAAGGGTGTTGGCCAGGCCCATGGCAGTGCCGGGTAACACCGTCCAAATGAGGTCATAGTCTTGGAGGAACATCTGCCAGCGAGCCTGTTGGCAGGAGAGGTTGTACGGATGCTTGAAATAGGTGAGATTCCGGTGGTCCGTAAGAACAGTAATGGGATGTTGGGTGCTGGTGAGATAGTGCCACCACTCAGTAAGAGCCAGGATGACCGTGAGCATCTCACAGTCATAGATGTCATAATTTTGTTTCGCGGACCCAAAGGTCTTAGAGAAGTAGGTGCAGGGATGAAGGTCTCCTGTTGCATCTTTTTGCATAAGGACCACTCCAGCAGTGAGCAGGGAGGCATCAGTTATGACTGTGAAGGGGGCTGTGGTATCAGGATAGTGTAGGACCGGTTTGGATAGGAAGGTGGCCTTCAATTTCTGGAACATCGATTGGCAGTTGCTTGTCCAATGCCAGGGAACCCCTTTTTTGTCAGCTCGTGGAGGGGGCAAGCTAAGTTGGAGAATCCCACCATAACCTTTCGGTAAAAGTTGCAAAATCCGATGAAGGATCGGACTGCCTTAACTGAAGTGGAGGGTTGCCAGTTCTCAATTGTGGTGAGTTTGGTGAGGTCCATTTTCACTTTGCCCTTCTTTACAACCATCCCCAGATATTCCACCTCAGTGATGTTGAAGCTACACTTCTCCAGCTTGAGGTACAGTTTGTGCTCTCTCATTCATTGGAGAACTTCCCTGGTTCGGTGATCATGTTTCTCCTAGGTCTTGGAGTGGATAAGGAGGTTGTCCATATAAATGATTAACCATCCTTCTGCTATCATGTCCCCGAAGATATGGTCCATTAGGGCTTGGAATGTTGCTGGGGAGTTACATAATCCAAAAAACATGACTGTGGCTTCGAAAAGCCCAAAGGGGGTAACAAAGGCTACCTTCCATCGATCCTCCGGTTTGATAAGGACATTATTGTATTCCCATCAGATATCCATCTTGGTGAAGATTGATGAGTCCTTCAGCTTATCGACAAGGTCCGAAATTAGAGGGAGGAAGTGGACATTTTTGACTGTTCTGGAGTTAACATGCCGGTAATCTTGGCACGGTCACAGCTTCCCATTCTTTTTGGAAACGAAGAAGAAGGTGGAGGCCTGGGGTACTTCGAGGAAACAATCTTTCCACTTTTTATATGTTCTTCAATGAACTCCTTGCACACTTGGGTCTCCTGGGGGTTTAGTGGATACAACTTGGCCCTCCTTGGGACGAAGTCTTTAGTTAGCTCAATTGCATGATTGAAAATTCAGGATGGGGGTAACTCTCTCTCTGGTGGGTCTCTGAAGACTTCTTTGAATGCTTGGTAGGCTGGGGGTAGGGCTACTTCCTTCTTCGCCGCGGATGCAGCCAAGGTGGTGAATACCATGGTTTTTCATACTGGATAAGCGCAGGCCACTTCGAGATCTAGTTTCTTCTTCCATAGTTTTGCTATACAAGCATCTGGGTCCATCCCCAAGTATCGTACCAGATAGTGCTGAGTTACCACCCTTGGGGAGTCGTGTCGTAATTTAGGCATAACATAGGAAAGTTCTACCATCCCTTTGGCCCAATTGATAAGTGGGTTGATTTCTCATAACCATAGGAGCCCTAGGATTAGGCTTTCCTTCCCGCAGTCTATAATCATAAACTGTCGTTCCTGTTCCTTGTTGCCAATTCGTAAGGTCAGCATGACCTGGTGGCGTATGAGTCCATTGCTATTCGTGGTTCCATCCATATCTACCTGTGTATACAGAGTCCATTTTAGTAGTAGTTATAAATGGAGTCTGCCCCTGTATATAGAGCTTAGATAGCAGTAGCTATAAATGGGATCTATCTATAAAGCTCAGATAGTAGTAGCTATGATTTAAAACTATCTCTGTATATAAAGCTTAGACAGCAGTGGCTATAAATAGGACCTGCTCCTGTATATAGAGCTCAGACAGCAGTGGCTATAAATAGGGTCTGCCCATAGAGCTCAAACAACAATGGCTATAAATGGGATCTGCCTATAAAACTCAAACAGCAATGGTTATAAATGGAGTCTGCTCATAGAGTTTAAACAGCAATGGCTATGAATAGGGTCTATTCATAGAATTTAAAAAGTAGAGGCTAAAAATGAGGTCTGTCCCTATATGTAGAGCTCAGACAGCAGTGGCTATAAATAGGATCTGCCCATAGGCTCAAACAGCAATGGCTATAAATGGGGTCTGCCTATAGAGCTCAAACAGCAGTGGTTATAAATGAGGTCTGCCCATAGAGCTCAGACAGCAGTGACTATAAATGGGGTTTGCCCATAGAACTCAAACAGCAATGGCTATAAATGGGGTCTGCCTATAGAGCTCACATAGCGGTGGTTATAAATAGGGTCTGCCTGCAGAGCTCAGAGAGCAGTGGCTATAAATAGGATCTGCCCATAGAGCTTAGACAGTAGTGGCTATAAATGGGGTCTGCCTATAGAGCTCAAACAGCAATGGCTATAAATGGGTCTGCTTGCAGAGCTCAGAGAGCAGTGGCTATAAATGGGGTCTGCCCATAGAGCTCAGACAGCAGTGGCTATAAATGGGGTCTGCCCATAGAGCTCAGACAGCAGTGGCTATAAATGGGGTCTGCCCATAGAGCTCAGAGAGCAGTGGCTATAAATGGGGTCTGGCCATAGAGCTCAAACAGCAATGGCTATAAATGGGTCTGCTTGCAGAGCTCAGAGAGCAGTGGCTATAAATGGGGTCTGGCCATAGAGCTCAGAGAGCAGTGGCTATAAATGGGGTCTGCCCATAGAGCTCAGACAGCAGTGGCTATAAATGGGGTTTGCCCATAAAGCTCAAACAGCAATGCCTATAAATGAGTCTGCCTATAGAGCTCACACAGCAGTGGTTATAAATAGGGTCTGCCTGCAGAACTTAGAAAGCAGTGGCTATAAATGGGATCTGCCTATAGAGCTCAAACAGCAATGGCTATAAATGGGTCTGCCTGCAGAGCTCAGAGAGCAGTGGCTATAAATGGGGTCTGCCCATAGAGCTCAGAGAGCAGTGGCTATAAATGGGGTCTGCCCATAGAGCTCAAAAAGCAGTGGCTATAAATGGGGTCTGCCCATAGAGCTCAGAGAGCAGTGGCTATAAATGGGGTTTGCCCATAGAGCTCAAAAAGCAGTGGCTATAAATGGGGTCTGCCCATAGAGCTCAGAGAGCAGTGGCTATAAATTGGGTTTGCCCATAGAGCTCAAAAAGCAGTGGCTATAAATGGGGTCTGCCCATAGAGCTCAGAGAGCAGTGGCTATAAATGGGGTCTGCCCATAGAGCTCAGACAGTAGTGGCTATAAATGAGGTTTGCCCATAGAGCTCAAACAGCAGTGGCTATCAATTAGGTCTGCTCATAAAGCTTAAATAGTAGTGGCTATCAATGAGATCTGCCCCTGTAAATATAGCTTAAAGAGCAGTGGTTATGAATAGGGTCTGCCCATAGAGCTTAACTAGCAGTGGCTATGAATGAGGTCTGCCCATAGAACTCAAACAGCAGTAGCTATAAATCAGGTCTATCCCCATATATAGAGGTGAAAAAAAGTGGCTATAAATGGGGTCTGCTCCTATATATAGGTCTTTGATAGCAGTGGCTATGAATGGGGTCTGCTCTTATATATAGAGCTTAGACAGTAGTGGCCATGAATGGGGTCTGTTTTTGTATATGGGGCTTAGACAGTGGTGGCTATGAATGGGATCTACTCCTGTATACAGACCTTCCATAGCAGAGGCTGTAAATGGGGTCTGCTTTTATGTGCAGGCTTAAAGAGCTATATCTATAAATGGGGTCTGCCTTTGTGTACAGGGCTTAGATATCCATGGGTAT
>JBBPTU010000077.1:0-49076 GCA_038094295.1 Tylopilus aff. beelii
TTGGAACTGACAAGATCAACTTCTGTGGAAACGTTACGGAGATCCCAAAGACGTATCGTGCCATTCTTGTCCCCACAGACGACAAAGTGAGACCACGAATCCGCTAGTTGTATGCTCAATCAGAAAATTCTGCTGGAAGAGTTCGCAGACCAACCTTTCTCGAACCGTCCGCGTTTCTCTTCTGCAACAAAGCCGAACCTTTGGACCGCCTGGTTGGGCAAACGGTGGTCTCGGACTTCAAATTGGGTTTCCAGGTGTGCAACCTGGAATAGGGTCAATAATGTATTATTTGGCGACCTGCCAGGATACCTCGAGTAAGATGCAAGACGGAGAGTCAGTTTTGTGCGCATGGTGTGGAATACAAGAGCTCTTCAGCGTCTGCACGACACGTTCCGCGGACAAGTCATAAATGAAAACGTTACAATCTGCTCCAACAGAGACAAGCTTGTGACTGGTGTCCACAATTGGCAGGAGGGAATGGATGTGGGAGTTGTGTTTTATGGCTAGTTCGATTGCCGAGGCACCAGAAAGACTTTGGGCGATCTCCCAGACATGCACGCGGTGATCGTAGCCTCCACTGGCGAATTTCAAGGGTGACATCAGGGCCGTCACAGCACCCACGCCGGGTCTTTTTGCTGGATTCCAGTCGCGGGGCAGTGAAATACGTCGCGGAGCCTTTACGAACAATCATCAGAATGTGAGCGAACCAATGGATTGCATTATTACTTGACCAGGTCCACAACTCAGAAGAGTGACTTGACTCTGCTCTCGCGCGTGACCGAGAATTATGATGGGGTCTGCTTGATCGGATAATATGCATGCATCGTCAACGGACTCCTCAAAGGGTAAGGATGGCGAATGAATGCGGCGATCCAATTCTAGGACACTCGTCGTGTCAACCTGGTCAATAATGCCATGCGCAGTGATGATGCAGGTAAAATCATGATCGTGCAGTATACGGCGGGGCTTGTCATGGGGACCAAGCGAAAGCTGCAGGTTATCGCAAGCAGATGTAAAGCTGGGAACGATTGGAGGTAGAGAAGGCAACTCCATGTCTTCCCTTGTGGCGGCATAGCCGCGAGGAGAGATACTCTGTCCATGGTTTCGATCTGAAAATGGTGCATGACCTTCCACCGAATGAGTTGGGACGGCGTCATTCACGCGGACGTTTGAGTGGGTCGCATGCGGGCTAACGCGCACCTCTTCACGTTGTCCTACAGCCCGTGTCCGTCGCTTGCTATAGCTTGATCGGGGGTCCGTGCTTGTTCCATGAAATGGACTTTTGGAACCACTGCCGGAACTAGGAAGGATGACATCCACAAAGCCAGACTGGAAGGTCGACCACCGAGCAGAATGCTCTTCTGCATCCGCATCCGCATCCGGACCGGGACGGTCTGTGGTCAAGTCGATGACGCTCTCCGCCGGAGGTACTGTGTGCACCGCAGCTCGGCGCCGAGGAAGAGGATTGGTGTGTGGGACTTGCACCGGCTGCGACCTGATCCGTGTTGAAGAAGGCTCGGCAGAGGACGTAGTCAGTGCCCGACCGAGATACTGAGGGTGGCCACCAGGTCCGGGGTATGGGGTGCTGGGCCCGGGGATCCTGTTCTACGGCGAATTCAACAAAGCCTTCTGGAAAGTAATGAAGTTGGATTACCTGGGCAAGGTCGCTGCCTTCGACCCGTCGAGTAGAGCGTAGATGAGGTGCAGGTGGTGCATAACCTCGAGCACGGGATCTCTGGTCCTTGATCCACCTAGGCACCTCTGTGTGCCCGTGGGCAGGTGCCTTGCGGGGGCGTGGAGGGCGGGTGACACGCACGTGGGGCACATTTGCGGTGCCCTTGCGAGAGAGGCGGACCTCGTTGGGCTGGGTGTCCTCCATGGACGTATTTGAGTCTGTTTTGGACACTCCGACACATGGACGACGTCGACGTCAAGCGCTCGTCACCGCCAACGCCGTCTCCGCCACGCTCGATCAAGCGACTCAGGACCGACCACCACCGCCCTCTCCCCCTCACCGCACCTCGAGGCGTCGAGCGCATCCCTTTCTCTCCGTCCCTCAACCCCAACCGTCTCTCCTCCCACTATCTGGCCCATCTCACGAGCGAACGCACCCAGATCCTCCGCGGACAAGGCAGGCGCGTGGTGGGCCTACCCGTGGTGCTGTGAGCCGCCCTTAGCCCCCTTCAACCCCGCGCTGATCAGTAGCGAAGCAACGATGGGATCGTCCTAAATTGGTACTCCCGGTGACACCACCCTCCGACGCTGCAGCCACTCATTGTTCCGAACAGGGTCCGCGATGCCCTCGGTGGTGTGAACATTAATGACAATGCCCACCAAAGCACCACGTCGTCCATGGTGCACGGGAACGAAAAGCTCAGCCTTCCAGTGGTCTCGACCGTGGGTGGCACTGGCACCAGTGCCGCAGATGCCATTGCCATCGATTCAGACGACGAGGATGTAACCAGAATTTCTGGTGCAAGTGTTCCTGATGCCACCGTCGTCGAGGCAGACTGCGACCTCAGCGGAGTTTCACCTCGTTCTTGCACTGATTCTCCGAGGGAACCACCGATTGATCGTGGTGCCGCCGCAGGCAAGGACATGGTCAATTTCTCGGACTCGGAGACAGAGTTGCTTTCTTTGGTTCGTCCAGAAAACAAAAGAGAGGATAATCCAGGCGGATCACACCACCCCCATCTCACAGTGCAAGCGGGCAGCTCCGACCCGATCCCATCATTCCCGACTTCAAGACGTGCTCTGACGGGGGGAGAGGATATAGTTTCCTTGTCTGGGCCTCGTTCCGACAGCACTGAGGTAACGACCGACTCTGAAGTATATATAACAGACGAGGAAGCATATGGTGTCGAGGGTGTTGATGCCAGTCGGGTCTCTGCTGGGCAAGCCGTTCCTTCCCTGCAACCGATCAGGCAATTGCTCGCAAGAATGAAACCTCCAAATCATTCCGAGTGTGACGCCCCGTCTCAAAGGACAACTGTCACTCCAGAAGCATCGAGGGAGCCGGAGGGTGAAGGGTTCCTCGAAGAAGCTCCTGCCATTACAAGCAGTGAAAGCGAGGAGATGGGCTGTCCTGCTTCTGATCCGCAGCTTAAAAGAGTACCTTTGCCTAAAACTGATTATGGGCGTGCCCGGCGACTCTTGGTGCCAGAGTCTGCTAACCTACCGTTGGTTGCAGTCACCATGAGAGGTGATTGTCATTTCATAGAGAGGAAAAAGAAGTGGGTGCTGGATGAAATCACCGTGGTCCTCCAGCCACTGACCACGCAATAGGTATCGTATAAGCGGTTACTCACTTCCTAATCCCGGAGTCTTTCGACATGTAGGTGACGTCTGCATGGTCGGTGACACTGCCGTCCTCGGGTGTGATAAGGGCCCACATCATATTTCATTCCTCTCTGTTGCGGTATGCATGTGGGTTCCTGTCTGTCGAGGTGTCTCAATGGCGTTGAACAGGGAAGGCCACAAATGATCGATGTCACATGGTCCCCGCACTGCAGTGGGCCGCGCTACCAAGATGTACAGAAGAGAGGTGTAAGCCGCCTCGCTGCAATACACGCCGAGGGTGGCCACATCAAATTTTTATCTGGTGGCTACGATGGAACGATTCATGAGTGGATGGTTGGTGTCGAAAAGTTGAACGAACCCCGTTCCAGGAAAGTCGTCTCACACGGAGGCAGTATAATGGCGCTGGCATACCGTGATCGTGACAGATCGGTCATTGCGTCTGCGCAGAAGAAACTGCACATAACGGATCTTAACCGTTGCAGAACGATGACTCATCTCGTCTCAAATGACATACAGCAGATACACACCCATCCGCAGGCAGGACATGTCACATTGCTGGAGGTGGGTAATGTGGCTACATGTTGTGATTAACAACTCAAAAAGGCTCCAAGGTCCGGCATCTCGATCGCCAAATTCAGTTGTATGATAGTCGGAAAGGGAATTTCGACAGCGAGCCATGCCTGAGTTTCGGTCATCGTAGCAGAAAAGGTAAATTTTCAGGGATGCACACACGCGGGAGTGTCCATCTCGTTCACTTTGCGATGGTTCATGAGGACAGAAAAGTGTTGCTCTGGGACTTTCGAAACAGCAAGGTGGGATTTTTTTTCTGGTTACACACGGGAAGATGATGCGATGAATGCTCTGCCCAAAGAGGGCAGTGATCGAGAGGCAATTCCGACAGGCCGAGAAGGTGGTCCATACGATTTTTGCAGATAGTGACATTGCTACGTTCGGACAAGGCATCGTCACATTCTTCGAGGATTACTTGGCTCAATAATGTATCTGCTGTATGACATGATATATGACGACCGAGCGGTTGTTGAGAACGCGAGGATAATACGTGTGGCACGCCACATTGCGTTCATCGTGTTGATCCTTGTTTGGTTTACACATCGCCCGAATACCCAATCGACCAAGGCATGTCAAAAGGTCAGGTCCATTTGGTCGTACGTCCGTTTCTCTGTCTACGACCACGGTATAGAGACTTTAGGTTCTTCTAGCGTCTCTTGATCGGTGCCGGAAAGGCATCCCCGAGCCCTCCCGTTGGGCCTGCGCTCGGTGCGCGTGGAGTCAAATCCATGGACTTTTGCAAAGAGTTTAACGCCAGGACGGCACACATTGAGCCTGGCGTCCCAATTCCTACTATGATTCACGTACAGCCAGATAGGACGTTCACTTTTATCACAAAAACGCCTCCGACCACCTACCTCCTCAAGCAAGTGGCTGGCCTGGAAAAAGGTCCCGCGCGTCCCGGACATGAAATACTGGGAACCATCAGTCTCAAACACGTGTACGAAATCGCTAAAATCAAGTCCAGAGATGACCACCTGAAGCACCTCAAGTTGGAATCGATAGCAAGCACCGTCATTGGTACCGCAAGGACTCTGGGACTCCAAGTGGTGCCGTGACCCAGCGCGTTCTGCATAATGATGCCTTGTCAGGTACGCCATTGCGAACATCGTGATCCATCGGCTTATCACCTGTCCCGATGTAACGCAGGCCGTCTTATCAGTTCCTCTCCGCCAGCTGCTTTCCCCACCCCCAGTCTTCGCCATCCCCAGCCTTTATCCATATCTGTAGTTAGAGAGTCGTTAAGTCCATCCCACGGCTACTACAGTATGCGTATCCCGTCATGCTCGACATCATGTATTGGGACATTAATGAACAAGCGTGGTGGCGTCATCCGCGTTCGCGTGTCCAAGTGCAAGGTTAAGTTCGTCCACTCATAATCAAATTCGCATTTCATAATGGCAAGCCTCCGGTTCCCGTATACCGAGTGCCCAACATATGCTGCTTCTGGAATTATCTGATCTAGCTCGACCGTCAAGTCGTGTTCCGCCGTCCAATTGTTTGTTACACCTTTCTCCTCCGAGTGTCCTTACCGGTATCTTGCCACGCTGCTGACACGCTTTACTCGTCCAGTTTCACCACACCTTACCCGCACTCCTGTGACACGTTCTTTTCTCCTTCCTCGCCACCGGGTTGCCCCATTCTTGCCTTTTCTGGCCGCTTCCTTCACGCGTGCACTTTCTCAAGCGCGTGAAGTTCGTCTTCTTACTGTCCATTGCCACGATTTTGTACGTCTTCGAATGTCCTTGTAGAGATTCTCACCTTGGACGCCCTTCCGAGCCCTCGGTTATCTCTAGGCCATCAGTCATCGTCCCTTCTCTTTAATGGCAGGTTTCGTGTCAATTCCAGCGTGCCACTACGACGTCAATCCGCATGTTCCATGGGTAAATCAGCGCTTAGTATGCTCAACGCGTGTTGTTCCTCGATCATGTCGGCCTCGACCTGGCTGCCGCATCGGACTTTACTCCACTCAAAAGGCTCCAGAAATTTAATGAATCTGGCTTCTCGTGATAACACGTTTGTCGCCTCATACTCGTCCTTGATCTGTCACAACAATGTCCACGTTGCGATAGATTCGTCATACAACGGAAAAAGAAAACAAGACTATTTTGTGAAATGTTATTCAAAACTCGGCCTATAAAGAGTCGTCCTACCCGGCCGGTCTGCTGTAGAGTTGGCCCAGCTCACATCCTCTTCCTCAGAAAGCATCTCAGTCATCTTTCTATCTCGCCATGGCCTCGACGAACGACGTTTTGTCCTGGACGAACCAGGATCCCCGTGAAAGTCAACTCTTCAACACCTGGGGTGTCCTCTACCGCTTTGCAGTACGGTACTCTCCGCGCCCTCTCGCGCCGGTGTTCCTGACGACTCGCCGCAGACCGTAGTGAGCAACAGCGGGCAAAGTACCACCACTCTCTGGCGGGCAGTGCGCGCCAATAGGGAGGATCGCGTCGCGAAGCTCGAGTGGGCTTCCAACGGTGGACTCGGGCGCGCAGTGATTGGCAAGGTAAGAACGAGAAAACCGGAGAGGCACGCGCACGCTGGCTGATCAGCACCTCCCCTCTGACAGAACGCGGTCCCGATGTCTGACCTCGTCCGCCCTGATCCTCGCTACCCGGTAAGCTACCTCCGCACAACGTCCCCGACGTTGGACGCTCAACGTGTGACAAGGGTGCACGGATTTTCAATGCACCCGATGGGCTACAATACCGCTGGCGGCCGGCTTCCGGAACGCCTGACGTTTTGGTGCGTGCCAAGTGCGATTGTCGCTCTCTTGCGGCCCATTGATGACGGCGCACTTGCAGCTGGAGGATCCTGCTGGAAACGTCGTCGCCTTCTTCCGACCCACGAGGCCCACCCGGTATCAAATCGGGGATGTCTACGGGGAACTTCACTTTCTCCGGAATGCGGGTGCGGGAACAATAGTAAGGTTTCTTCTCCAGGAGTCACGTCACCGCACTCACGTTCATCGGGTTTAGACGCACCCACCCATGATGGACACGGTTACGGTAACTGTCATGCTTTACCGGTTTTGCCAGGCGTTCGGTCTTTGACAGCGTACTTTTCTGCATCCACATTGTATAACTATTGGAACGTTCTCATCACAACTATCTATCGTGACTCGAACACATGTATTATAATTGACATGCAATCCACAGAATCGCCCGAAATAGCTGGGGTTCCCTTCGCGCAGTCAGATGATGATGCTAGCGTGAAGTGTGCCACATGCGACACGGGTTTACGCCACACGTGGGGAAACACGATGCAAGGCCAAACCTCTCACCGGTCAGAGCGACGACGTTGGAATATGTACGATCAATCGGCTGATAACAGACTCGTAAAGTGATCTCGGGCCGCGTGCTCACAGCTTGGCCTTTCCAACGATCTCCTGTTCATTTGCCGTCACAGCATCGATGATCTCATCGACCATGCGAATGACCCATTCCGTGCCCTCGTCGCTGGAAAGGAACTTGTCTTCTTCGTCGAGGTTCTCTTCGTAGCGTGCCTTGAGGAGCCCGAAGACGTGGCTGGTGAGTTGGGGACCGGCCCTTCCCTCGGCTCGAAGTGTTGCGATTCCGACAACCGAGCCCAGGGCCCGAGTGAGATTGCCTTGCTCGTCTCCTCGCGGCAAAGGGGACAGGATCGTGCCGTAGGCCTGTATGATAAACGCTAAGAAAGGGCGCAGATTTAGTATTCATCAAACTCGAGGCACGTCATGTAAACGAGGCGATGCGATTGTCATCACGAGGGACGGAAAAGATAAGGCCACGGGGGTAGAGATGGAAATGAATACGTACTGATGAAATCGGGGTGAAGTGCCCCCAATTTCTCGTACAACTTGACAGCATGCGGTTCGTAGATGGACTTCCATAAGCCCATGCCCCTCTGGACGGTCGCCTCGATGTTTTCCGGGCTGGGTTGCCTGCGTGCGTGAAACGTTAGCGCCTCGTGCCGTCGTGCGAAGCCAGATCTCTTCTCACCTGATCGCTGTTTTTCGCAAGGCAGCGTATACGTCGTCTTCTAGCGCGTCCCTTAAGCCCGTCAAGGACGAGATGGTCTAAACCTCGTTCTGTCAGCGCCGGCATTCCGTTGTTCGCACGGGACCTACGCGAGGCACACCAACGAAGATGACGCTCTTCAGCGCGGCCTCGCGCATCATGGCAGCTCTGTTCACGGCTTCGGCAAAGCTCCGTCGCGTCTCGGGCAGGGCGGGGTCGTTTCTGGTGATGAAGCGATAGAGGTGGCCCACAGACGAAGGCCTGTTGGTAGTAAGGAGTGTGCATGTCTGTCATTTCGGATTCAATGGGGAATTCGATTGGGAGAATGGACCGTGTACGCGCCGAGAGGACGAGCCAACCGTTCTCTGCATTCCGTTGCTTGGCCTCGTTCAGCGTGCTTGCGAACACGCGGTGTAGACCTTCCACGGGAGGGCTGGGCCATGCCTCCGGATTGCGAAGCGTCAACAATTGCTTGATCACGGGGGAGAGATGCTTGACCATTTCCGCAAAAGAGATGAAACGGCGCCTGCCTTTAACTTCCGGTTACCGTTCACACACGGCAAATATCCAAAGTCACATTGCTCAGCAAGTTACATGCATGCATCCAGTACAACACATGAAGCGCGCGACAAAGACAACGTCCAAGAGGTATAATCAGGGGTAAGTTACGAAGCGAAGGCATCTATGGAATGAGGGTATCAGCATCGAATGTTCCACGAGCTATTGGTCGATCCTCAAGGTCGAAACGTTTAAGAAAAGTAAAAGCTGGCCAAGGCGGTGGGCGAACCGTCCGGGTTCAGCAGCAAGTTGTTAGAATCGACTCCACCGGCGAGGGGGTACATGATACCTGAGACTTGTAAGCTGGCGCGGGGAGACTCGAGAGAAAAGAGCTCACCAAAGGGGAAGGCTCCTGCAATCCAGTTTGCGCCATTTATAAAGTCGTGGACTTTTCCAGCATAGTTCCAGACGTCGCTCATGTCCGCTTGACCACCGACACCACTGAAATTCTTTCGTGGGACAGGTCAGTGGACGCGTCAAGACATGGTCGAAGAAGTTACCTGGTCAGCAAATTCGGTGATCCAGATGCACTTGCCGTAGGTGTCGTGGAGCATGTTGGCATAGTCGATGAGATGCTGGGGATCGGGGTTGTACGAGTGGAAAGCGATGGCGTCAACCTAGGGGAGAGAATGAACGGCGCGAATACCCGGTGTCACGGAGACGTACGTAGCAACCCGGCGTCTGCTCGCAACCGGTTATGAAGTCGTGGTACCACTGTGTTCCTGCGTCGTCGTCGGTGCAGGCGGGAGAAACGAGGTGGTATCCCTGTGCCCCGAGGGGAACGATGTATTGCATCCACAGATTTACCGCATCGCTGGGGCTCAAGTTGGACTGGCTCGGCTCGTTGGGCCTGAGGGGCAGGTAAGCGGTGAAGACGCAAGGACGTCAAAGTGCGCACTCGTTCATGCCAAAGACGATGCCACCATGACCGTAGCCATTGAGGACCTGGTTTTGAAAGTCTTGGGCCGAAGGCACTTTGCTTGGTCCCCAGAACATGGGAATGCTTTGGAGTCCATACTGCGACGCGGTGGGGGGCGTGGGGGACCAATCATAGACGCTAGACGAAGCGTCAGAACGCGGAAATCGGAGACGAGACAGGACATACTAGTTGAGGTTGGGGAAGGCGAATTTCGTGAAATCGGGCGGACCCCCGGCAAGACCCCATTTCTTTGAGCCAGAGATGGGACAGTGGCCGGACGAGGGCGCGGTGGGGGTGGTGCTGGGCGGGGGGGCCGAGGAGGACGGAGCAGAGGTGGGAGTCGGGGTCGGAGTCGGGGTCGAGGGCGGTGCCGGGGTGGACGGCGGGGTCGGGGTCGATGGAGGGGCAGAGGACGGCCTGGGCTTGCAGGTCGCGTTGGCCGAGTCGCGCTTGCGTCTGGCGACGGGGCCGTGGGGGTGTGCCTGCACGTGACGGGCGACCTGGGCGCGATCTGCGACGAGGGCGGCGGCGGGTGCGGGTGCGACGGAAAGAGCGAGGATAGCGAGCGACGCGAAGGCGAGGAGGTTCGTTGGGGACGGCATTGGAGCAGAAAAGAATGTGAGCCTGTCACTGGGCGTCTCCATGCAGACCCGGGTTTTATCTAGGTGGCTACTTACGTAATGATCACGCACGGACCGGACGAATGGCATGGAGACTTGCACGTAATCGCAACGCCGTCCATAAAAAGCGCCGCGTCGCTCTTTTCCCAACCTCCAAGACAGCTCCAACCAAGTTCACATGTCCGACGCCCAAGCCGCCCATGTCCCCGAAAACGGCGTGTCTCCGGCTGCGCAAGACGCCCTCATCGAGGAAGTCCCCGGTTTCAAGGTACTTCATCCCCGTCTCCGCCGCCTCACCTCATCCCCGCCCAGGTCTTCGCCGGCAATCTTGCGTACTCCACCACCGAAGACGGGCTGAGGGCGTTCTTCGAGCCCGTGCAGAGCGACATGTCCGTCCCCGTCCCCCTCTCTCTTCCCCGCTTACCCTCCCCAGCATCTCCGTACAGGTCATCCTCCGTGGCTCCCGCTCCGCTGGCTACGGCTTCGTTGCCGTGTCCAGTCCCGAGGCCGCCCAAAAGGCCGTCGAGTCCCTCAACGGACAGGACCTCGACGGCCGGAGCGTCATCATCGAGATCGCCAAGCCAGCAGACCAGAAGGACAAGGAAAGGACAGACAAGTGGGCAAAGAGACGTCCAGGCAGGCGCGGTGCCAAGCCCGTCCCCGGCGAGGTCACCGACGCAGAGGCCAACGGCGACCTCAAGGCGGACGACGCCCCCGCTGCTCCCGGTACTGACGAAGCAGCCAAGCCCAAGAAAAAGAAGAAAAAGTTCAACGTACGCCCTTCTCGCGCCACCCCCTTGTCTCCCCCGTCTCATCACCCGTTTCAGCGCAAGCCGAAGCGCAAGGCCCTTCCCGAGGAGGAAGCCGAGGCACCCAAGGAAACCGAAGCCGGCCCCCCTCCCGAGGACGCCCCCGAAGCCCCAAAAAGACAGTGGCGTCCAAGAAAGTTCAGACCACGCCCCCCGCGCCCTGCTGGCGAAGACCCCGTCGGCGAACCCTCCAAGACCATGCTGTTCGTCGCCAACCTCGGCTTCAACATCGACGAGGACGGTCTCTCCGCCCTTTTCACCGACGCCGGCATCAACGTCGTCTCTGCCCGCGTGGTTCGCAGAAAGTTTGGGCGGCCCAGGAGGAGCAAGGGCTACGGTTTCGTCGACGTTGGCGGCGAAGAAGAGCAAAAGAAGGCCATCGAAGCGATCCAAGGTCAAGAAGTCGGTGGCCGTCCCATCGTCGTCAAGATCGCCGTCAACGCGACCAAGGAACAGGAGGCCGATGTCGCTGCCCCCGAGTCTGACGCTCCGGCGTCCTGAATGTGCACACATGATCACAACCCCAGATCCCACCCTTGGCTTCGTTCTTATTTAACCCACGCCCAGTTCGTCGTGACTTAGTATCCGTCCTGTTGCTAAGTTCTGCGATTTTCACAAGTCAAGTAATTCATTCCCCTTTGGCGGTCTGGTACTGTTTTCTTCTACATTCACGTAGTGTCGCTCTAGTCAACCTGTCGTGCGACTAGCTACGTACTTTGATGTTCATTGACGACCATTCATGTCACACGAAAACCCGGCGTGAGCGTCCGACGTTTGTTCCTTTGTGATCATGTCAGACGAGGAGGACTACCTCTCTGACAAGTTCCTCGTCGACGCCGCCGCTTCGTCCTCCCGACCAAAGACGTATGCGCAAAGGCGTCAAGACTCCCTGAGAGAGAGCCGCATCAAGAATGAACAGAACCAACTCAAGAGTCGTCGCCAGCGCGAGCAGGAATCCAGGGAAGAGGGTCTCCGCAAGAGCCTCTTCGAGCGGGCGAGAGAAGACGCCGAAGGCGGGGAGAACAAGGCGCTGGGGATCATGCTCAAGATGGGCTTCAAGATGGGCCAGTCTTTGGGCCAGCAAGACAGCGCCCCAGCGGGTACCTCTGCCCCCGGGCCCCCGGGGCGCGACGCAAACAGATCACCCGAGCCCCTCGAGGAACGCAACGTGGGATCAGACTCGTCGCACAGAGCTGAGCCCCTCCCCCTTAATGAATGGTCAGGTGCGTGGCAACGACGCATCACCGGTCTCTCCTTCATCTCGGTCGCAGGCAAGAAAGGCATCGGATTGGGGAAACGCGCGAGGTCGCCCGGCGCGGCCGAACGCCTCGCCAAGATGGCCAAGATGGCCGAAGACGCCAGCAAGGAGACCTTTCGGGACTTTGCCCGTCGAGAATACGAAGAACGACGCGCCGAGGCCCGTCTGGCGCCCGCCCAGCGGACGTGCATGACCCTCGACGAAGAAGCCAACGTCACGGTCAGTGATCCGTCCGCATCGCGATGCGTGACGACCGCTCAGTCGTGCTGTGTCTGATTCAGTTCAACGTTCTCTGGCTCGACCCCGATCAAGCCGATTCCGTGCCGCAAGGGCTGATGGACGCTCTCTCAGAGCATACACGAGGCGACGCTTGTGTTTCTTCCAAAAAGAGAGACGAAGCCACCCGTTTACGCGATCAGATGCGTGCCGACGCACTGCAACCTGTTACTGGCGACGACGATGAAACCACGTTGCAGGAACTCAAGGACAAGACAACACAGGTCTTTCGGGAAGAGACGGTCGAAGAGGCTATTCAATTTATCCGTCTCGGGGTATGCCGTCATGCCTTGTTTAGATTCGCGACTGACCCTCGTCGTCGAACAATAGCCTCGGGATCGACTGAGCCTAGTCCTCGCGTATCTTCGAGACAAGTATGCATATTGCTTTTGGTGTGGGACAAGGTACGAGGACGAAAGCGATCTAGAGAAACACTGTCCGGGTCCAAATGAAGACGATCACGACTGACGTTGGAAGGACTACTACTTCTACCTGTCAGAAACTGTAAGGAACGCATGCTGATGATGATATACAAATGAGTGTCCAAGGAATACAATTAGTCCATGACAGGCAAAGTAACGAACGCGTATATCGGCGCAAAGTCGCCAATAAGAAAGAGTTACAGAGAATCTTTTTTTTTCTTTCTTTCCCATTTTTCAAAGACGCACCAACAATTGGAAAAGACGATCATCAATGGGAAATGGGAGCTGGCAAAAGCGAAGGTAAAACGATCGTTTCAGGTCGCTCCGCGTGCGCGCGGTGCGGGAACGTCGCAGCAGTCGGAGAATTCTGGGGAGTTCTGCGACGAGCAAAGCTGGAGATGGGTGTGGTAGCGTGTAACTCCCGAGAATTCTTGGCGGACTGCAAGGGTGAAGGCCGGTTTCGTCCTGGTGACGAGGACAGGCGTGGGGAGACGGACTGTCGCAAATCACGTCAGTTCCGCGGATCGCGGAGAATCGCCTGATAAACGTACTCTTCGCCCGCTCTCTGCCTCTTCAACAGATGGGGTTAGTGATGTAGAACTGATCTGCCTGACAGAGGACTAGACGGGCGTTTAGAGGGGCCCGTTGCGACGTGGACGTGGACTACTCACGCTCGGGGAGATGTATGGCGAAAACCGGACCGTGCGGAGACGGAAGGAACTACGCCGTCTGTCTGCATCCACGTCTCGAGAGACGGACTCGCACGACAGATTGAGGGACGGCGATGTTGGACTGCCGCCTGGATTTGAGCTGCCAAGAGAAGACAGAGAGGAACACGAGCTCGAGCGAGAACGAGATGTGGTGATGCGGGGTGGTGATGCTGGGGAGGGCTTGGCATCGTTGTCGAGACCCAGGGAAGCCATGAGTTCGATGAAGGACGGAAGTGCACCAGACATTGGGTGAGCGGAAATTGAGACGGGAATGGTTCGTTGCAAAGGCGGCCTTGAGGGGAGTAGTGTGGAGGGAGCGCGCACAGTAGTTATAAGTAAATGAGCGGAGGGGCCCTTGGAGACGCCCCACGGTTGTCATGTATGAACGGTCGTCAAATCCACGAGCGTAACCTCGCACAGTAGGCGTTGTCTTGCAGTCCGCACGGCTAACAATAGGAAACCTAGATTCGTCGGCAAGGCGATCATCCTCGCCCGCTCAATTAACACAGCTTTCGCTGGCTCGTACCGCCGGTTCCGAGCCGGGCGTCGAGAACTACCTGCATTGTAAATGTCAGTACATAATTAAGGCGGCCAAGGCTATGAAGATGGCGGATACCGTAACCGAGAACAATGTACTCTCGTTGTCGTCGTCTTGGACCACCGTGCAGCGTGATTATAGGAATTCGCAATATATCCGTCTCCATAACATGAGTCCGTTCCAAAGGACAACCGCGAGTGGAAAATTTTGGGGCTGTGCAAATTGCAAATGTCACGTGTCACAACGTTAGACCGCTCTCGTACGATCAGTCATGAGCCAGCCAAGCCAGCCCAACACGTCTGGTGGGGCCAGTGGTTTCGCGCAAAACCCTCGTCAAGATATGGAATATATTTGCGCAGGTAGCCTGTCTCAGTCACGGTAGTTTTGCGGCATCTGATAAATATCCGAAGATTGTGGTGTTAAAAATGAAATAAAGTCAAGGGAACCCATTCGTTGTCGTGAGTGTGGCCACCGGATCATGTACAAGAAGAGAACGAAAAGAAGTGCGTGCTATTGCTCCCTCTCCGTTCGTGTTCACTCACGTTCCCGGTCAGTGGTGCAATTCGAAGCCCGGTAATCATTCCAATCGCTGTCCACTTTGTCGCTATGCAGTACGCATCAATCTACGTTATTAACCCTTAAGCCCCACATGCATGACGTGTCGCCGGAAATGCCGAGGCCACACGGACAGAGCTACGAGTAGTGGGTCAGGTGTAGCTATGCAATGCCGAAGAGTTCATTTTGGAAACAATCGTACTGACATTTTTGTGATGAGCGCCCGAAGTAGGCATGAGGACAACAGTATGTACGATTAGCGACATCTAAATACGTGGTTAATTAAGGCTATAAACTATCTGCGAATACCATGTACTTGTCCGCCGAAGGCGGAGACTTATGACTATCGTTGCTGTACAGTATATTACGAGGATACTCGTGTCAATCTGCCCGGGAAAGAGATATCAGTACTTCACCACCTTCCAAGCTTTTGAAACCAGATGTTCAGAAAGCAAGTTACAACAATGCGATCCAGGATGGCGATGCAGCGAGAAGAGACTTTGAGTTTTTTATTCTCTGCACACCAAGCTGCCACGTGCTTATCCTTCGAGTCAATACACTGGACATTGCGTTGGCAATTGCACAGTGAAAGTCACGAGATACTCACGAATATATCTGCCCCATTTTCTCCAAGTTTCCACTTGTACTCGGTTCCGGATGCTTTGAACCTGCGAGATCTACTCATCCCGAACCTTTTAGCATGCCATTCAACGACGCTGGAGTTAGTGACTGACTGGCTGCCATTCTTTGTTCTGCGCAAGTCCTTCAGAGAACACTGAGAGAGGATGCTGAGGGCAGACATGCATGACACAGAACATGATATATACCTCATCCACACCAAACCATACTGTAGCGTTGAAACTGGAAAACCATTCCACGTGCCCGGCAGTCTCGAATATAGAGGTATCTAGATTCTGACGATGGAAGGTTGTTGTGCCCATAGAGTGGCCCGTTAGAGGGTGCGAGAACTGAGGAAATGCATTTCACTGTCAATGAATAGGAGCTGAGGGGGTAAACAAGTACCTTGTAGAGCTCCAGCTCCTCAGTATCATTCAATATCTGAAGAACGCGAAATGTACGCATGTCCGCACAACTATCGGCGCTGAGCACAAAACAGAATACGAGGTCGGAGTCGGCCATGTCGAAGTAGGGAGTGAGCAATGAGTGTACGGACTTAAAGCAGACGTTCGGCTGTTTTTTAGTGCCTAGCAGATCGTTCTTCTGACCTGCGTTGTTACGGCGCACACTTCCTTTGAATTAACCGCTACTATATGAGGTTCATGTTGATCCGGGCGCAATTTGTTTTTTTTGGGCGAGCTTGGTTTAATCGAGGACGTGCAGAATGGATACATGCTCGTTGAGGTTGAGTCGGTCGTTATTTGTACGTGATACCACGACCAATGTAAGCTAAATTGAGATGAAGGATGAGGTCAGCGAAGAAACACCTGGGAATGTTTCCAGGAACGCCAGCACAGCGACTTGGGAGAGCCTCACCACCGCATAGTGGACCATTTGCCAGTGGCCTGCTCATCGTGAACGCTTGATCTGACGGTCTGGAGACCAAGTCGAACGGTGATCTCGGCCGCCCGACACATGAAGTAAATCAGCGACGGCTTCTCAGTTGACCGCCGGGAGGTCGACCCTGCGAAGCAAAGTTCATCGTTTAGTCTAAAATGCCCGCGCGTATATTGGCTCGAGGAGTCAACAATTTATCCGAGATTGCGGCCCCAGGTCCGTCTCCGTGGGTGCAGGCTATTCCCCCGAAAATTTAGTTTGGATTTCGTGGAAAAGCACAGCCAAGGGTGTGACAATTGAACGCATTGAGGTAAATGGGAAGCACTGACAGAGACTATGTCAGACCGACCGCCATCGGGCATGGTGGATACGCTCTTCGTGATGATGGTCGCTCTGTCGTTGAGCGGGCGCCGGGCGGTGAGGGGAGTTACTAATGTCCATCAACTAACTTCCTAAAGGGGGTATCCAGGCGGAGGTTGAAGCGGGAGACGGTGGCAATGACGCTATGCGGATGCGTCAGCCGGTCGGCAGTAGACCCGGCAGGGACTCGACTAAGAACGACCAACTCATTCTCCCGACAAACGCTGACGTTGTAGACTCCATTGAATTGCGCCGCTCCGATAACTGGCCGTTGGAAAGCATCTCCGGATTATGCCCGACGACACTACGAGGAGTCTCTCTGGCGACCTAGACTATGTATGTGACCCATATCGAATGTGTAATGCCACTAATATTGTCATTTCGTGCACGTAGGACTCGGACCATGACATCCAGTCTCACGCAGAGCAGGATGATGCTCGGAGTTTAGGCCCAGGAAAGCCAGGGAGAAAGAAAAATCCCAAGTGAGTCTTGCCCGCATGCCATGTGCCGATGTTTATTTGCGAAAGCTCCCAAGCCGCCCGGAGAGACCAGAACCGCATCGCTCAGCGTGAGTTTCGTCTCAGAAAGCAGCAGAGGGTATGTCGTATCTATCGTGCTATCGACTACTCCGCGCTTAACTAGCACGTATGTCTAGATACGTGACCTTGAAGCACGGGTGGAGCTTCTTTCTGGCTCTCAGGACGAGGCATTCACAGATCTAAGGGCTATTCTCAAGGGTCTGTATGCGCATTTTTCGTCTCCATGTTTTTCTTCATCGCCATCTTCAGACCTCATGGCTGAGAACATTGCTCTACGTAATTTACTCAAGACCGTCTCTGGGTTTATCTCCGAAGGGAGTGGTGGCATGATACAAAAACTTGGCTTTGAGATGCACGAATGGACTGCGTTCCTGGACAAGTCGGAGACGGACACCGCATGGGAGAGTTTCCAATCACGCAAGAACGCCAAAAAGACAACGCAGTCATTAAACGCTATGTCGTCAATGCTGGGTCCTCAGCCTGGCACATCAAAACGGCCTCTGGAGGACGATGCTGCCGCAGGCAATCATTTGAAGAAATCGAGAACTTTGAGCAGTGACAACACTATCGAGCGACCAGATAGTTATCACCTGCTGATGCCGATGAACTCCGCCGTGCCTCCGCCGACGTCTTCAATATATCCTCCTACTACACGATCCCCACAAGATAATTTATTTTCAGACGTGCTCCGTAACGGTCACGCAAGCTCCCCTGTCTTTATGACGCCAACCCCCTCCGGCACTCCTGCTCATTACACCACGCCTTCGACTTCCAGTACATATTCGTCATACATGCCGCCCATTGGCATTGGCGTCGACCAAGGAATGAACTCATTACCCTATCCACCCAATAAGAATGGAACTGTACACTCGCAGCAACGTATCCTCCCTACACCACAAAGTGAAGAACCGGACGATGAAGAAGCGTCGCTACTGGAGCTAAGAGATCCAAAAAAAATTGAAGCCTTCAAGCTTATCAGGCGAGTGACCTCTGAGGACTGTTGACACTCCCAACTCAATTCTACTGTTTAGATATCATCTCGAGAACTACATGAGAAACAGTGCCTATTGCTTGCCCTCTTCGCTGCGGCCTACGCTAGTTCAAAGGTAGAATCTATTACTTCCAGCTTAGTATTTAAGTTTGTTTGCTGATCCCCTCGCTTCCACAGGACAATTAATCACGGTGGGTTTCGATGCTTCCATGTCGAGTGACATGTGATTCCTGAGACCAAACAGAGAGTGTTATTGACCGTATTGTCCATCCCGGATTACGGGATCGTATCATCTTGCTCCGAGGTTAGTGCATTCATTTGTACTACGGACTCTCGAACTGAAGATCTGTCAGGCCAATTTTCCTTGGCAGATTGCATTTTCGATTATAAGAAAGCAATAAAGCTGCACGGCGACGACGTTCTTGCCCACGGTAACTGGGAGTTGGCAGAATGGTGGTTGCGAAAATATTCGTGAGGATAATAATTCGTTTGGAATTACACTGGTTGTTTACGTCTTTGGACAGGTATCTGGTGGAGAACACCACACTAAGTACATGCAATCGTTGGAGAAGAGAACGAGGGGAGAGTGAACTTACGTTGTCTGATATCGGTGCTCAGGGTGACTCGCCTGGATCCTAAGTTATGTAATTCTTCCGTATATTCTAATAAGTCTGGTTGTCTAGCTACTTTGTCGAAATCGTGGGTAATATACTAGTACTGTGCCAGTGAGACCCGTGGCAGTGTTAAGTACATCATTTTGGCAGAGGTACATACAGTCCTCGCTGGAATGTAGGGACATAGACTATCACCAGGAGGCTTTCTTGACGCCTGGTATCTCGTTGTTCAATGCCTTTAGCCGAAATTGAAACTAGGGTGTCCCGGTGAGAGGAAATGGCCAACGGCCAGAAAGCACAAAGACCTACCCTGCAAAGACCAAATTCACTCATGACACCCCGCCCTCGCCCAGACTCGGTGCATCGGTTAACGACGGACGTCGGACGCGTGTACCTCCCAAAGGAGTTGAGTTGCAACTGTGCTTGGTGGCGGACGTGTGGCGGAAGCGTCTCGTTGCGTGCGACGTAGAGATAGGCTCGACGCATGACTTCGTTCTCCGTGACGCCGCTACGCGCCTTCATGTCCCGAAGGACGCGAATGTTGGGACGAAAATTAGGCATGGCCGACAAAGCAAGTACGGTCTCGGAACGAAAAGAAAACCCGCGCGGATCGACTCGGACTCGGAGACAAACAACCGTCAACGACGGGAGGCAAAAGTCTGCGTCGTCGTTTCGAGTTCTTCCTCTCAAAAGGCCCGTCGCTTTCGACACGCCGTCAAAAATAGCTTTTGAAGCGGGGCTATGGGGAGCGAGTGGGTAGGTCGCATCGTCGTGTCTTGTTCCTGCCGTTGACCAGTCTGCAGCCCTAGAATGTCAGGTATTCGCATTACACATCGCCAGCGTCGCACATTCATCTCCACCCTCTTTGGGCTCACTTTCTTTGCCTCGGTTTTGACCGTTTCCGCGTCGAACGTTTTGCCATGCCCTGTGCGGTCCGACCGGAACTATCACGCGGATAGTGAACGGAGAGCGCAAGGAGACGGATCACCAGCAGTAGTAGAGAAGCGTCCCAGACGCTGGATACAAGAAAGGGCTGTTATCGAGCGTTGATTGTCTTCGATTATGTGCCAAACATTAATTCGCGGTCTGACCACCCCGTAATCTAGTCTCAAACGGTGCTTGGTCCAACAAATGTATCTCGGGTATAAGAAACATGCTGGTACAGTTCCGTGATGATCTGAGGGTATGTACTTGATATTACAGTGTAAATTTCCGTGTAAGAGGTATCACAGTAATAGTGAATAAGTCACTCGGGTGCTCCGGATCTATCACCCTCACTTCGTTGTTGGCGGTAATATTCTTCCTGTTCTCGCCGGGTCCCTCTGGCGAACAGCACAACCGCCTCAGTAGCTGTACGGGAATCAGGGTGCTCAAGGAAAACGCACGGAAGTGGATGCTCCTCAATAGGTATGCAGGCAATCAATACAAGGACATTGATTGCGATGTGAGAAATGAAGACCACACGCAACGCCGTAGCATACGACTCTGTTGCGGCCTTCCGAAGAGAATGGGGAAGGCCTGGAATTGAACTGATCGAATGCCTGGCAATATAAACAATTTCGTCAGTCCACATCTGGGCAGTGCTCCAAAGATTTTCTTACCGTATTTCTTCTATGATCTGGGCAGAGGGGAAGTTGTCAGTAAGTAAATGAAGCCACTCATATCAACCTCGCCGCTAACATCTGAAGATCCTGGGCCGATAATTCGCTTCTTCAACTGGGCAAGCAGTACACTCTGGACCAGTGCGCCCGACAAACTGACCCCGAGAACTTGACCCGTTGTGCGAAATAGATATGTGACTGTACAATGAGATGCGTGATTAAATTCCTTATCACACCTGTGGGATGGCGATGCTCACTTCCTGTGGCTACTGCCATGTCTTCTTTGTGAACGCCTGCGATCACTGCCTACAAGGCCCAAGTATAAGATATAAAGGCAGTGTCCGGCCAGATACTCACAATCAATGTGGTTGTTATGAGACTTGCCATTCCAAATCCCTGCGGCACAATGTCGAGCCACAGGTGAGGAGCTGGCGTCTTCTCATTCCAGGAAGCAACAAGCGCGCTTGCTAATATAGTGAGCGCGGCTGAAACCAAAGTGAGGCTATAGAGTTTCCCAGTTTTCCGCATCCACCTAGAAGGCCCAACATTTTTAAAAAAGAAAAAACCTTGCTAGGATAGAGAAGACTGACCAGCCAGCCAGCACGCTACCCGTTGACAATGCGACCTAAAGTAGGTGAGTAACAAACCGTAAAAGAGACAACCAAGACACACAGAATGGGGCAACAAATGGAGACCTGTGGGATGAGGTTAAAACGTAAGATCTAAAGGAAAGTTTTTACTTACCGGCATCTGTAGATGAGTTTAGCCTGACGGCAGAGAAATATAACGGTGCATTATAAAGCTGCGCAGGAGACAAAAGTCGACATCGCAAAACACAACCATTGATCGACGAACTAACCGTCGAGAATGCAGTCATCGATGCCATAAAATTGGCCAATGCGACGGCCAAAGGTGTGCGCTGCGATATTAAACGTAGCGGCATAACTGGATAGGGCGCCCATCGTGCCTCGACATAGACAAACGCCACCCCGGACACACTGCTTACCAAGAGCAGTCCCCATATTAGGGGATGAAGCCACGGAAGATCTTCTGTAGTTTTGATGCTGAATGCTGACAACATGCATGCAACAGAGACCACCAAGGAAAAGGAGCCGAGGAAATCTATCCGACTAAGTTTTGACATTGCGCCTTCGTTGGCAACGGCATCGGGTAACTTGATATTGACCTTGAGCGCAACCAATATGAAAGAAGTTAGTAGTAATGGTGCCTAACTGAGAGATTAGCCTCTTGTCGCTTGTCTACAATGGGGAGGCGATCACCTGCAAGAGGAAAGCTGCGCGCCTAGTGTGACAATGAGTAAGAAAGCTAGATTGCAACCGTAGATGCCCTCACCACCCCCAGGTATCATTTATCCATCCTCCGAGCGGACCGCCCAGACCGGATCCGAGGCCATACAAGCTAGTGTAATATTCTCAAGACCGACGATGGATGGTCGGGCCGTAAGACGTACATATTTGTCATCCCTTGGTAGAGTCCCCTCTGCTTTCTATGGAGGTAGTTCGGGTCAGCTAACAGATAGGTAGGGAAGGGTTGGCACCGACAATGGCACGAGGTCAGTGATGGCAACACTGGTGACTTTGAAGACGTGAATTTCCGAGAGATCGAACGTCTATATGCACCGACCTGTCATGACGCTAATTTCAAATGGGTGACAACGAACAACTGGCAAGGGAGATTGAGAGACGCACCCGCCGCCGCCCATGCCAGCGACTGCACGAGCGAGAATGAGCGTTCGCATTGAAGGGGCGAGGCCACATGCAATTGTGCCAGACCCTGATATGGGTTAGGGGGATATTCGTTGCCAGATCTGCGACACGGACCGAATAAAGACAGGGCAAGAAGCATTGCGCCCTTCCGTCCTAAAATGTCTGATAGTCGACCTGATAAGAATTTAGAGGGAGGACAAGGGAAGTGATCGCAGGTGCTAACCATATAAGGGGGTGAAGCAACAGACAGAGAGGAGGTAGGACGTGCCGAGATACGAAGACTGTTCCGACTTGTTAAAGTAGCTCCCGATGGGCGACAGGAGCGTGGCTACGACGGTGCCTGTTGGGACAAGGTTTGTTGTGACGCATGTGTGCAGATCCAGGGGAACGTACCGTCAAGCGCGCCTAGGAACACAGCACTCCAGAGACTCGAGACGATCCAGAAGAAATCGGCGCGGGAGAGATCATTGGACGGGGCGTCTTCTGGGGCGGGAGGGGGGGAGGGGGAAGGGGGGACAGAGTGGTAAGAGGCAGACGGGGGAGAGGAGCTGAGGAGGGGCCGTGACTCTTTGGAGGAGGACATGATGGAGGGCTATCGCATTGACATGGATCTATATAACATGGCATCGTTTCAAGTCGTTCCCTTGTCATTCTCCGCGTACATCGGTCTGCTACCAGCTAGATACTTAGTACTAGCACGCCCGTTGGCATGCAGGCGCGCTCGTGTGTGAACGTCGTCCCCGCTGGGGTAAAGTGTCCTCGCTCGACGGATCCGAGAGACACGGCGCATGCACTGGCACCAGGCGAGTGATCATATTCCGTCTCCGTCTCCAACTCTCTTTCTAAGCGACATCACGCCACTCTCATGGGACGGGAATGGCTGCCGGCCGTCGAACTTGCACTGGTAGGAACACGCTTCGAGTGAGATGGCCCTCGCTCTCGCCGCGTCCCACGGAAAGCTCACGCGTCTCCCGGACGATGCGCTACCACGCCTCGAGCACCCGCTCGAAATCATGGCCGTTGAGCGGGTCGACTGGACCCCTGTTTGCATAATTGGTTCCGTCACGGGTGGGGATTGTGAGCCAGGGCGGAGTTCGTTTCTGTGGCTGATAACGTCAAAAAAACAGGAAAAAAAAGGGATGAGAGGCCAAAATGAAAGGTGGCATTTGCCGTCTGACTAAGCCACGTTTTTCCGTACCGACGTTCGTATGCTGCCAAGGAACAAGCCTAGTGCCACAGCATCACCCCTTCGCGTACTTTGCCGGCCAATATTTTCTTCACTTCTCCGTCTCCCGCTCCTCTTTGCGCGGGTCCTCGTTCTTCCGCGAGCTCTGAGACGTCTCGCCGTCACTCCCGATCGAGGATCCCCGATCGACAGCGAAGCCGCAGCTGCTCATTGTCCAACTTTGCCATGCATCCTCAAACGTCCCCCTTGACTCCGACACACTCGTCCTGGAAGTCGGTTTTTCGTCTCCCTACCTCCTCAAAAAAGCATCTGGCAAACGTCAACGGCACTCCTTCTCCTCTTGATCGTGGCCCCAGGTCCATTTCCTCTCCCATCACCACCAAACTTTCGTCCGGACCGTCTCCCAGTCCTTCAACACCACAGTCCAGCGACGAACGTTCTTCCTACAATTCTTCCAAGACCCAGTCCATCGAGTCAGTCCCGGTCGCGACTCCCAAGTCTTCGTACCTTGTGCCTGACTCCAGAAGTGATCCAAGCCAGCAATCGCAGGAGCAGTCCCATTTTTCGCATGTGGACATAGACGTGACCTCGCCTTTGCACGCTCAATCACGCGTGAGGACAAAGTCAGAGAAACAGCGAATCAACCTTGGTCGCGCCCCGCATCCTCCAGCCGCCAGGTCTCAGACCGCCGATCCATCGTTTGTATTCTCGTCGGGACATGGTCCGTCAGCAAGTCGTTCAGGACCTTTGTCACCCCGAGCAATGGGTGCATCCGCGAGTCGTTTCATTCGTCGTGTCGCCTCTGCTCCCAATGCCAAGCTTCTCTTCATGTCTGGGTCGCGCTCGACCGCCCCAACCAGGAACGGCTTGCTCGCTCCGGCAGAGGTGATACCTTCTACTTTCGGTGGTCCACCTAGCATTTCGGAATACGGCGATGATTCGTTGGAGACCATTTCTTCGGGTTCGTCAAAAGGTCGCTCCACAAGACACGACCGATACCCCGGCAGTGGAATTCCGAAGACCCGCATTGCAAATCCGAATGCCGAAGGTCCCGGAAAAGTTGCTTTCAGACGAACTTATTCAAGCAACTCTATCAAAGTTCGATCTGTATGTTCCTCCCCTTTACTTGTGTCTTGTTCAATTTCATGTCTTGGGCAGGTGGAAGTCGGTCCTTCGAGCTTCTCCAAAATCAAGATGCTCGGTAAAGGCGACGTCGGGCGAGTCTACCTCGTTAAAGAAAAGAAAACGGATAAGCTGTTTGCCATGAAAGGCAGGTCCCTACTGACCCCACTTTTGCTAATATTTACTTCCGAATTCAGTACTCTCGAAGAAGGAAATGATAGAACGGAAGAAGATCAAGCGAGCATTGACGGAACAAGAAATCCTTGCTACTTCTAATCACCCCTTCATAGTAACACTTTACCATTCCTTCCAGTCAGAGCAGTATCTGTACTTCTGCATGGAATACTGCGTAGGCGGGGAGTTCTTTCGCGCCTTGCAAACGCGTCCGGGTAAATGTCTTCCAGAGGATGGCTCACGATTCTACGCCGCCGAAGTAGTCGCCGCACTGGAATACTTACACCTCAATGGATTTATTTATCGTGACCTGAAACCAGAAAGTGCGTCCATTCGCCAGTTTCGTTCCTGCGCTCACGAAGGTAATACTACACGCACGATAGACATCCTACTTCATCAATCCGGGCATATCATGTTGTCAGATTTCGACCTGGCCAAGCAGTCGGGGCATCCGGGGGGACGGCCCGCAACTATCCATCAGGCGGAACCAAATGGGGTACGCGTCTCGCGGACGTCTTATGGTGACCTTTGTAACATCTGCTTATTCTTCCAGGTGCCCATGATCGACACCATGTCTTGCACGGGTGACTTTAGGACCAATTCGTTCGTCGGAACTGAAGGTCGGAATATTGCGCGGCGTGTGGAACGTATCTGACCGGAACTCTTGGTTTTGATCTACAGAATACATTGCACCTGAGGTGATTGCTGCACAAGGGCACACTGCAGCCGTCGATTGGTGGACTCTCGGCATACTCATTTACGAAATGATTGTTAGTCCACGTTACTTATGTCCCGGAAGTAGAGTGTGAGAGATTGCTGACGCACACCTAATTTTCTCGCTGACACAGTTCGCTACGACGCCGTTCAAAGGCAAGGAGAGGAACGACACGTTTGCGAATATTCGCTTGCTTCCTGTTCATTTTCGCGATGCACCCAAGGTATCCAGGTGAGTTACGTCCCCTACGGCGCATACTTTAATGACCAAAGTTTGCGTGACAGTGCCTGCAAAGATGTCATTATCCGGCTTTTGGACAAAGACGAGCGGACGCGACTAGGAAGCAGGAGTGGTGCAAGTGAGGTGAAACAGCACAAGTGGTTTTCCAAGATGAACTGGGGTCTCTTGCGTCACACACGACCGCCGGTATGTGGAGGATATCAATTTATTTCTATTGGGGTATCGATGATACGCGCGTCGTGTTGCGCACTTGGCCGATTGAGTTTTTCCTTCGTGAGCCACCACGTGGCAGCGTTTCCTATTTCATGTTTTGCACGGTGGATGGCATCCGCTGATCCACCTGTTCGATGGTCCAGATCGTTCCAGCGGTATCAAACGGGGATGATGCCAGCAATTTCCGACGCTTAAAGGAGTCCCGCTCATTGCACCTGGAAGAACAAGGGTGTGTTGTTGCACCTGTGACGCGTGGGTACGACGACGGGCTGGACTCGCCACCGGATGTGGACCTGTTCGGGGCGTTCAACAGCGTCACGATACACTACGATGGTGAACTGTGATGGGTGGTACGAATAACGCCCTTGGGCACGTTCGTTTCGTCGTTTGGAAGAGGTCTGTCGTTTCGGTTCGCAATCGCTCTCTTTGATTAGACTTTTATATTGCTTGCTTTCTGGAGAACAAAAACGCAGGGTTTCATTTGTACTATTTGCATTGCACAGTTACCCCATCTTCCCTCATCGATATCGATACACTTTTTTTTGGCAGTACTTACAAAGCGAGTGCGCTGGGCAGGCTGACCGCTGATCGGGCGCCTTTGATGGTGTTCTTAGTGATATGATACCTGATTACAAACAAGCTATTCTAATCGTGGAGGTGTGGTGTTGACAAGAAGTGGCGATCAGTTGTTCGGGAATCAGTGCAGAAACGAAGCTGATGAGGGGGATGATGGCGAACTCGGGAGCGTTGGGGACGGCGGCGACGGGAGCGGAAGAGGGACTGGGCGGGAGGATCCCTCGCTTGATCGGCGGGGAGAGGAGAAGCCGTCGGGGTCGAGAGAGTCGGGGAATATGTAAGCAGGGCCAGCGGACGAGGCGTCGGTGCGGATCGTCGAGGAGCGGCAACTGCCAGATCGGGAGGCGAGTTCGATTTCCATAGCGGGAATGACAGGACCCCGGCGAGTGCGAAAGCGAGCCAAGACGGAAGCAAACGAGCCAGCGTGGGAAGGAAAGGCACCAGCAGCAAAGAGCGCGAGTGGCAGGACGAGGCAGGCGAGCACGCGGAGGGACAAGGCGATGAGGCAGGAGGACAGTCGCTCGCTGACATGAGATTCGGGCTGAGATTCGCCCAAGATGGTGCAGCGGCAACTGCAATGCGATCACATGGAGATCGCGATACGGTACAGTGGTGGGCGGAGAGTGGCCGAAAAAGGATATGGCCAGCATGCCTCGGCGCCGAGGGACTGGCACGGTGTCCGTATTTGGGGGGAGCTGATATTTGTGTATATTTGGACAGAGTTTACCGAAGGTGATTTCCGAACGCGGCCGCGGCTTGTGAGGAGGACCCTTGATTACGTAGCGGGCCTGAAAGGGAAGCTGCGGGAGAAAATGGAGGGCGAGGAGAGGGGTCACGTAAGTGCTATATTCGGGGAATATGAATTCTCCACCGGCCATGGATTTTTATAATACATAGTCGATCGTCGACTCGACCGTCGACTGCCTCGTCTGTTTGACTTTTTTTTTCTTTCGTTTCTTTTCTTTTCCAGTACATAGCTCGCCGCCGTTCGACGCCTTCACCATTCCGTCCCTACGCCCCGCAACGTTCGACATGCAAGACCTCTACGCTCCCTCATATCCACCGCCCCCACAGACCCGCACACAGTGGTCCCGCCCTGCAGACCACCAATACCCGCACATATCCACCGCACAACCGCCCCTATACCCCCCCAGCTCTCCCAACGACTCGCCCTCTGACGACCCGTCCCCGCCGCCCACCATCAAGTCCCACGACCAGCACCAGCCCGCAAAGACAGAGTCCAAGCCTCAGGCGACCTTTCTCACAAAACTCTACGCGTAAGTCTCGTCCCCCCCTCCTCCGTCTCTCCCCCGACGCGCTATCCTAGGCTCCTCGAGCGGCCAGAGAACCATCACATGATCAGATGGGACCCCGCTGGCGAACACATCATCGTAGAGCGTCCCGAACAGCTTGCCCTTCACGTCCTCCCAAGCGTCTACCGTCAATCCAGATTTGCTTCCTTCTCTCGGCAACTCAACGTCCGTGCTTCCCTTCCCGTCGCAACCCTTAATGAACTCTTCTGCACAGATATATGGCTTCATGCGCAAAGTGAACCTCCGCAACGTTGACCCAGCCATTGATGATCCCGATGCTAGCACATGGTGTACGTTGACACCGCCTCCAACCTTGTCGCCTTCTGACACAGCCACCAGCCCACCCAACCCTCAATCGCCATTCCCCTCCAGAGGTCGTTGCTAATTTCAAACGCCGCGTCCCACCGCGCCTGCCCAAGCCACGGAAACGCGAAACGCAAGAGGCCCCGACCATCCCCCCGCCACGCTCCGCCATCGGCGCCGGGCCCGTCCCGCTCTCTGTCCCGTCCGTCGGCGCCAAGCCCAACTTCCTCGGTGGCCGTGCCCGTGGATTCTCCGCGCCTGGTTCGTTCACCCCTCTCAGCTCGCCCGCTGCAGCAGGCTGGGGAACCTCATACCCAAGAGCGGCCTTGCCGCCCCTCACAGTTCCCTCTGAGCCTGCCGCCATCTCCCAGAGCCACGGCATCTTCAACCAGTCGCACAACCTCCAGCCCATCTCTCCCGCGGATGAATCCCCTTCCACACAGTTCAGCGCGATGGGCGCTAACTCTGGCTATACCCACCACACTCCGCAGGTCTCGTCTTCGCAGTACCCATACGCGGAGCAGAGTTGGTCCTTCTCTCCCAACAGCTCCAACTCTAGCCACTCTGGTAGCCTCTCATCGCTCTTGAACCCTCCCACCACCAACGGGTACGGTGCGCGACCCACCCCTACCATCAACACCTCTTATGCGTCTTCGTACTCCAACATGTCGATGCACAGCGACCACACGCCCCCGTCGCTGTCTCCGGACACGCACAGCCGTCCAACCACGGGGTACTCGATTTCCTCTGTTTCTTCGTTACCTTATGAGGAGTCGCCTACGCACCAGACGTACCACCAGAGTGACTACTCACGGCCAGGGTCGAGTCACCACAGACCCATCTCGCCCACGCTGTCCCGTCCCCCGTCATCGTCCAAACAGTACGGACCCACAAGCTCACTCAGGGTGGGCCGACCCCGACGCCACAGCCAAGCCATGAGTCCTTACCCATCGCCTTACGATCATCACTCTGAACGGCCGTCGTCTTCACCTCAGCCAGCCGACGAGCAAAACGGAACGATGCCGAGAGTGCGCAGCATGATACAATTACCCTCCGTCGACCCTTACGGCTTCGGCTCGGGCCAGACCGAGTTCGCTTACTCTGCCGTGGGTGGCAATCCATCCATCGACTCGATGGACGGGCGGAACGGTTGGGGTCACCCTACGCAAGGGCAACGTCCTTCGACGAGCGCCTCCTCGATTAGCGCTGCATCACATACGTCTTCTTCGCAGGCGAACACGCCCCCGCTCACGGATGGTTACGGCGGGCCTGAGACGGACATCAACCGCTGTAAGTCGTTTCGTTATTCACTAATGTCTTACGGCGCGGCTTACTGACTAATAGTTTCTTGAATAAGTCTCTCCTGATTTCGGGTTTGTGCCCTTGAACGAACACCTCCCTCCGCAATATACCAAAGACGGGCGCACTTTAGATGCACCGGCGCCTGCGGTGGGATACTAGACATGTGGTGCGCGGTTCATGATTGTCACTCCAACTGTCTTCATTCGAACTCGGACGATAACATTCGTTGTTTGCCTTGATCCCACGAATCGCGTTCCTTTCTTTTCTCTCCTCACTCTTGTTCGCTTCCTGCTTTAGAAGCTTTATATACGAAACCGGAAGACGCCCGTCCGTTCATTTCACGAAATCCATCATACCCATCTCGTCGTTTGCATCGCTCTCACATTGCGTCGTGTATACCTTGGTCATCTCATATGTAGTATCACGCTCCATTCACCCCCATTTTTTGATACCTCTTTCTCTAGTGCTCGTCCGTTTCTGGTTGTTACATACGGTTACCCCGTATACTCGTTACCCAGTTCCTTGATATCCTGACTCCACTTGGTGCAATATAAACGGAAGCAAATTGCGCTGTTGCTTTCCATGTGGGTGTGAGGCGGCGAGTGTTCATTTGCATGGGCGCAACCATCACTTGAATGAGCCGGGCCGTGGGTGTCCCACGACAGATCGGGAGACCGGCGCCCGATTTAGGACGCCAGCCCGATCTGGTAACGCAGATCTGATCAGACAGAATTCTGATCGGGGATGTGTTGTATTTGTCTTTGTATTTTCGCTGTTGTGTTGTATCTGTCACGTGTGACGTCACTGTTACCCCGGGACTTTGAAAAAAAAAGGTTAGGTTCAGACGTGGGCGTTTCATTACCCAGCACGGGGGAGGCGAGCCAGCGAGTCATGCCATGATACGACAAAAAAGAGCTGGGGAAAGGCCTGTGCCCGCGAGGCGTCATTAAATGACAAGGTTTCATGTGGCGTTCATCGCTCGCGTTTCGCCGTGTCGCAGGGTGGCAGACAGAGGGCGATGTCTCACACGAGGATACCTTCCCCGTCCTCATCGATAGCGTGTGTATGGGCGTGGATCATCCACGATGTGCACAGCACGCAATAACATTAGTACAGGCGATATAAATGAAGCCAACGGACGGACGCATACTAGGGGAAATGGAAGAACGAAGTCCAGCGTCAAACGTCCGAGTCAAGTCAAAAAGTTTACAGCCGATTTAATCCAGGGGAAATAGTACACCGCCGGTCCGTTGCCGAATATATCTTCTCGTCTAAGGCGCCAACGTCGTGATGGCCGCTCTTATGCTGCACCGCCCATCTCGTCATGTCGGGAGCCGACAGGCGAGCACGAAGCGAGCTGCGCTTCGGTCATGATCTCCCGCGAAAGGGGCACCGACCGGTACGGACCCAAGTCGGTCTCATCTTCGGGCGGCGCGTCAGGACTGAGGAATGCCATCCTTTCCTCCGTGGCGCTCGATAGTTCTGTCTCACCATCTAACTCGTCGTCCACCGCGCGTCGCGCGACCCAGCTGAGGTATAGAAAGAGCGCGACACAAAGCACGATGCCGACGATCGTCCAAACTCGAGCCCACCCGTTTTCCTTTTCGTCCTTGTGCTTGTTCGCGCTGAACGATCTGATGCCTGCGCCGATGCTTGTGTGCACGATCACCTTGAAGAGGGAGAGCGCAGTACAGGTGACGTAGGTCTCCATACTCAGAGTTGTCGCAGCAAGAAGGAGGTTCATGACGTTGTAAGGATAAGGCGCGAGGCGTACGAGGAAGAGGAGCTGCGGTTTGCGTTCGATCGCACGGACTGCTCGGCACAGTCCGCGGGTCGACTGTAACCAGCGGGCGATCTGCTCGCGAAGGAATGCACGGGACAGGGAAAATACGACCACCGCACCAGATAAGGCGGCAGCGTAGGATATCACCGCGCCGATCCATGGTCCATAGGTATAGCCGGAGAGGGTGATCAAGGTGGAATACAGGGGGAGGGGAGCTGTAGAGATGGATCAGCATCGAGGGAGATAGAAGGTCGGACCCGAGATGGGAACAAGTGGACAGAAAAAGCAAGATGCGAGAAGTGTACTTACGGAATGTGGTGATAAATATGAGGCAAAAGAGGACAGCGAAGCCAAAGAACTCGTCATTGCGCAGCCAATGGGAGAGTTGATCAAGACCTTGATTGGATCGAGGGGATTGGGAACGAATGCCATCGGGACAAGGCAGAGGAGTTTTAGTACAAATCGCGGAGGGACGGGGTGAATGGCGGGCCAATGGAGGATGCAGAATTACTCACCGTCAAACACCTGGGTCTTCCAAAACGCAATGGCAAGCAAGAAACCGAGGCTGGTCGCAGCATAGGCCAAGACGGGAGACCATTTCTTAAACAAGTTCCATATCCGGAGTCCGCGGGGACGAACGTAGCGAGGAGGCTGGGAGGGAGGAGGTGGAAGATGGGCAGGGATGAACGAATGAGCCGGACGGTATGTGCTGCGGAGGGGGGGAGAGCGGGCGATGGGGTCGATATCGCCAGGCGAAGACGAGGTGGAAATTTTCTCGTCCGACATGTGGGCTTGCTGGCGTGTTTTGCTGGGAGTGCTGCGGATATTCCTCGGACTGGCCGCTGGGGGTGGAACGGGCACGTTGAAGCGGGGACCCGGCCCAGTCTGCGGGGGAGGCCCAAGCGCGACGGAAGCGAAAAGGAAGTGGTGGTAGACGTGAAACTCTGGCCAACTGACGTTGCGATCCGGGCTTGTCCTTGTACGCTCACACAGCAACGATGTTCTCATCCATCCAAGTGCGTGCCAGGGCGCACGTTTGACATCGCCTTCCTGACTGTTTATATCCGCAGCGGGTGCGTCGCTACAGCTCTCGAGGACACGCCGACTTTTACGCCTCGCTGCTTCCCGCGATGATTCCAGTCGCGCTGCTGGGTTCGGCCGTGTACATGGTGCGTCGTCGACTCCCCTCCCGTCCCCGCTCCGGTGGCGTCGGCGCACTGGATTCACCATCGTCCCGCTCTTGACGGCCGATTCGCAGGGTCTCCACCTCGTCCAAGCCCGTCTCGCCCACGAGAGATTCCTCGACGACGCGCGGGAACGCATCCGCGCCCTCGAACAGGAAGTCGACGCACTCCAGACACAGCGCGCGTCTGCCTTGCAAGCAGTCCCGTCCAAAAAGAGCTCCTGGTTCGCTGGCAGGTAAAAATCTACGGTACATAATACGGCAGCAGCACCCTTCCATCTCAGTCCCCGTTCGAGAGTGTTCTGTTCACCAGGATAGTTTTGAATTTATCGTAGAGCTTGGCCGAACTACCGTCGTCGCTCAGCGAGAATCCAGCGCGTCTTTCCGTCAAATGCATACCTGAGAATGGCAGACACAAGCCCCGTCAACGACTGCACGATGTCCTTCCCACGTCTGATCCTGAAGATGTCGTACGCTGCCAACCGTCCGATCAGAAGCAGGCCGAGCGCGCGATCTCCCACTCACAAACAAAGATAAAGTCCATGATCAGCTTCGCCCGTGCAGCATGCAGCCAGTAGCTCTTGCGTCGCAGTCTCGCCATCTCTCTTTCATCGACCTTGGTCGCTTTGGGTCGGGACTTTGATGTGGCCCCCTCCAACGACTCCGTGTATGCCCGGGTCTCCACTGATATCCAGCTTCAGTGAAACATGCTGGCCCTAACACTGTCACTTGCCTTCGCGCTGAAGACCCTCCACCATACTCATCTCGACGCCGTTCTCAACCAGACCCACCAGCGTCCCGAGAAGCCAACACCAATCCGCAAAGCGTGCCGCTCTGGCACCGATATTGGGACCGATCAAGCCAAGCCGCGAGAGCGTATACATATCATCAGAGAGACCATTCACGAGATCCAGGAGGACGGGAGGCGGTGCAGAGAGCAATGCTTGCAGGAACGGGTGTGAAAGAAGGTCCCCAGTCAAAGATGCAGATGGTTTTCTCGACGGCAAATCCGCGAGGCCATGTGGGGTGGTCGAAGAACCGCTAGACGCATAAGGGACATTCTTTTGGGCCATCACGGTGCTCAGCGGTGTCAGCCAGTTGAGCAGAATGAGCATTTTCCTAGTGTCTAGAGGTCAGACGGCCCAAACATGAATTCACAAACTTTGGCACCTTGTGAAAGAGAAACCACTGCGAGCAGATTCCAGCCTCTGTGCCAGTCCTTGTTGCCAGACAGCCTTGCCATTTCGGAACAAGAGTTTGGTATGGAATAATAGGTATACTCGTATCGAATACTGCATTACTTTCTGTCGCCCAGAACGGGTCAATGCGACCGCGCACGCAGAATGGTGTGATATACGCACAAATGCCTTGTCCCGGCCGCTGCTCGTCGCTATCATGTCCCGCCATACCTCATGTCTACCGACCTTTTTTTCTGCCGTCCTGACACGTTCACTCTCCTCGTCGACCTCGTCATCCTCGTCCACAGCATCCACCACCGGTACTTTCTCGTTTACCTCGGACTTCTCATCGTACGGATTAGCAGTGGAGTCACCAAAGTGGGACTGGGTGATTGTGCTGGGACGGGGGGTTCGTGGAGGATGGGCAGAGAGTGGATTCATCTGAAAGGAGCTGCCCACGTCGAAGCCAGGCGGTGCATAGAATTGCGACTGCATCGAGTCGCGCAACGACGTGGACGGGACGAGGTCAGCGTCGGTAGAGTGAGGAAAGACGACCGAAGACATGACGGTCGGCGAAGCAATGTGTTTGGAACTAGGAAGCGAAATTACTAACGCCTCCGGTCCACGTCGAGGTGTAGTGCAAACAGCAGGTAAACAAAGCACTAGCACAAGCTCAGGCTGCAGATCGACACGGCACGGAAAGGTTCGTTGGCGAGGAATGTCGACATCATATGGTTTTCGTTCTCCAATATCTCGCTCCGAAGCCACTTCACCCCATCCGGTCAGGCCAACCTTCGATACGGAGCTCCTTCGCACGTACATGAAGAAACTCCTCCAGACGACGCTGCACCATGCGATCTGGACTTCCGATCGGGAACAAGTGAAATCGTGGATGAAGGACATCAAGGAGCGGGTCAAGGATCGCATGATAGAGATACAACCGTCTGGTTTGTGAGTTACGGCGGCGAGAGTCCCGAAAGCACGTTGACCTCTTACGATCAGCAAATACATCGTGCTCGTTCAAATAAACGAAAACCTCAATCAGGGCGGACGGTAACCCCATGGTTCTTTCCAGATCGTATGCATACTGATAGTGATCATGTTCGCTTTCTTAGCGCCGACATGATCTCACACTGGGAAGACGGGGACGCTTGTGTAAACGAATTGTTCCACAACGTTCGCACGACTCGACTTTGTTCCATGGATGAAGAATAACCCACCCTTTCATAGGACTCTATCATCTGCACGTGTATTGCGCTCGCTGTCCGAAGCTCGCCATGACCGTTGAGAGGGATGTATAGCTGTATCGCCGAGGAAAGACACACTGCAACTATATCCATAGCATCAACTTGATGATCAAGACCGAATTATGCCCGCGTGATAACAACGGTGTTCGGTATCCCCATCTTGTGTTGTTTGTCCTGCCATCGAGTCCGCGCCAAAACACCCTACGTCGGTTCCTCTGGCACCTATTTTAGACTCACTTCTCATACGCGCATCACTTCGCGAAGACCGCCTTGCAGTTCTATAGACAGCGAATCGTCATCCTCGACGTCACTTGTCAACTCAAACTCTCAACCATCCGTTCGCGCGCCTGTTCCCACAAGAGATACTTAGCGATTGCGCTGGTAGCTATTTGTGTTCTACTCGCACTAAAATACTTTCATTTCGGTAGCCGAGTGTCCCGGCTCCTGTGATCATCTTTGTTATTCTCTTACCATCCGGGCGGCCCTCCCTGGAATCGGCGACTGCCGTTGACTCCTCCAGGGGAGAAATCTTGTTCCCGTCTCGATATCTCACGAGATATTTGTGTTTCAGCCTACCATCCTGGGAATCTCACCTTTTCACCTCTGATCTCCGAGGAGTCACTAACAGACGCTATGAGCCATGGGATGGTCCCACCGACGATCCCAACGTTCGAACCGAGCGTTCATCATCGGTCGACTGGCGCGCGAAGCTACGTGCCAGGGTCGCGCTGATTGCATTGAATATCGCTGTCGTACACAGATCTCTCAAGTGGTGGAACAATGTCTCTAGATGGCTCCCTCCCAGCACCCTTATGTTCCTTCACCTGCAGGAAGGGCACCTATACGCCGCGATTCTATTTGGCTCCCTAACAGTGCATTTTCCTATATTTTGCATACTCGAGCCGTGGAATCAGCACCCATCTCTGATCCCGCCGACTGAGATTTGGCGAGATGATTTTCAACACCGCTACTTTTGGTGGCCGCTGTCGGAACAATCCGTACTAGTCCGTGAGACCCTCCAATGATATGATTATGCGGTAAAGATCACGATCAATCCTACTTCAGGAATGTTCTGGTTCATTTGTCTGGATCCGGGCGTTGTCCAAACACCTCGAGTGCGCGTTCAACGGACACGTGTATCAACAGCATGCATCAGTTGGGAATCACTTTACGACGGCTACTTTGGCCTACTCTGTTTGTATCGAGTCCCTATGTGTCTACTTCCATCAGGCGAGAAATCGCCGAGTGATGATTGACCCCCCTGAGTTAGGACACATATCCAGTGCCGTTACGTCGACGGCAAGCATGGCTTTGTTGACGTCCCCCACTTTGCTCGCGTAATTGTGAATATTCTCCGTTAATTAATTGGTCCCTCATGCCATCCTCCGACAATGTTAGATAGGCGATGCACGCCTGGCATGTGAGCGCGTTCCGTGTGGACCTTGCCCCACTGGGTTCCCAAGATCACACAGCTAAGTAGACATGAACGCAGCAATGAGCACAATCGTTTCCTCTTCCTACATCTACTCAGCTCAACACTTTTTCTGTCAGAACGATCACATTGCAGATCGGTGCCTATCTTTTCTGCCACCGACAAATCCGATAAATACCTCCTATCCGATATCCTTTCCATATTTTCGGCGCAGGGCATGTGCGGGCTGCCGCAAACTGTGCGTGTGATCGGAATGTTCTACAAACCCATCAATCATGTTATGATTCCCGTGATACATGATCAGGCGCAAGACGTCGTGGTGCGGCTCTGCCGTGAGCTGCATGTTGCAATGCGCCAGCTGAGGGACGACAACCCCATGTTCGAGAAACAAAGGCTGTTGTGGGGACCAACGTGTATTCGATAGAAACGCTCGTGCGGCAAGTCCCGTTTTCCAACCGTCGAACATTGGTTACATAGCCCCGTACCCCTCTCCTCGCAGGCTGTGGTTTACGTTTTGGTGCCCTGAACAGCAATGGCACTCAATGCTGCCAGCCACGATGCCGACTCAACGTGTCGAACAGAACAGCATGCGATAATGCTCGTGATATGAACGGGTCCTGGTCGCGTACGTGGAAGCGAGTTTGTATGCAATTGGCACAGAGACCGTCGGCAGAACCCCTCGTCTCCGGTACATTTACATAGCTCTAATTGACCCACGTGGCGTCTAGATTAGTCTGGACCATGAAGAAAGTGAGCCGGCTCACCACTACAAACGGACGTTTTCGGGGTCCTTGATTCTGTCTGTTGGCCAACACATCAGGCTGATTTCCACCTCCGCCTTACTTACGGATCGACGAGCTGGATACGGGATCATAACGCCGACTTGATGGGCGCCTGCAATTCGCTTCAAAATATCAATGGTTATCAGCTATCAGTCAAGGGCGGTCCCTTTACCAAGGATTTGTACCCAGCTGACCGGGACGAGGTCCGAGGGGTGGACTAGGGCCTCCGACTTTAACTTAGCGAGAGGTTTATGGGGTTGGATTCGACCTTGGTACTAGTCCGCCCTGAAGAATATAAAAATAGTCGCAGTGAGAACCCGCCCGGGAGAAGAGCCAAGAGATGGCGCGTTAGGTATCGGCCTTTGCTGGGTTGTACCGAGTAGCTGGCAAGGACTTTCCCATAATCGATATGGTGCGGACTCACTTGGACTGTCGGCGTCGCCTGTCAAACGCACTAACGGGGACTCGGATACGCGGAACGGGCATAGTCCATTGTCTTTCGTACAGGGATTAATTCACGGCTACTCTAGGGCGCTGGCGATGGGATAGTGTATCATCATGCGATACAATGCGGACCGTAAGCGGCAGGCTGTTAGCACGGCGGAGCATAGTGACGTATCCGAGCGCTGGATAAATGAACCGAAGTACCCAAAGGGAGACATTGCGTACGCTGACTGGAAGCGCTCTGGCGCATTGGGAAATGGTGCGCAATTTTGGGTTGCGAAATCGTGGATTAGATACATTGACGGTGATTGTCTGATAGTAAATAGATGCACCGGCGCCACCCAGGGCGCGTAAGGTGCCAGCAAAAGCTGAGAAGCCACGGACGTAACTGAGAAGTCCGAGGCCAACTTCTGAGAATCTAAACGCTTTCGATGATCGCGCGAAGTAAACGTACTAACCAGAGACCGGCCCTTTTTAGCGGATCAAAGAGGGTCAGCAAAGTGATCAATGGTGGGAGGTTTGCATAAAGATAAGGAATTCTGCCCTGTCGAAATTGATATTCTATAACCGTATTATCTCAGGGGGAAAGCAAGTCAAGCCAAATTACCTGGGGGATGGCAAACACGACGGCACCCCAGACGGGATCGTGTAGTACATTGCACGTAATCAGAGGGGCGGCGTATTTCGTCGCGTGCGTTCGGTTCGGCAGGCGCCAAGAGCACTCCGTGGGGTAGAGTAGTCTCCTTATAGCTCGGGCTGTGGTTTGAGGTACTCTGCAGTCTTGGAAGAGTTCATCGCAAATGTCTCATTCGACGACCGGCGATAGAACTGGGATAAACAGACGATAAGGCACGGTGTAACCTCGATCGAATCACTCACGTCAATAGTAGCCATCTTTCCATTCATGAACTGGTTCTCCATCGCGGGCCCCTCCGATCCGTCCTTTGTGAGGCGTGTGGGATTCTTTGAATTGTCAGTGTCTTTTGGAGGGAATGCTCGGATGGCGGACTAGACAAAAGGACAGACCACAACAATAGCCCCTGGCGATATACAATTAGCTGGCGATGACGTGGGTGTGACAGTGGCCACACACCGCGATAAGTTGTACAGCACTTTAGCAAGTCCATGCTCGAGACTCGCACACCTTGATATAGTGCAATCTCACGGGGAATCGAGTGCACGTGTATTCATGCTAGCACACACGTGATAACCAAAACAGGATAAGGGTGTACATAGGGTTAGGGTTAGAACAGAAAAAGAGTGAAAAAGAAGAGGCCTGCCCAGCCAGAGTGGCCATGGCAGGACAGGAAAATATTCAGACAGTGCATGAGCCGAAGCCCATACAAGCCACGATTACCCTCTGTATGGACAGGGTCGCCGTGCTATGGAAGGTCCCCGCGGCCCACACTCCCAGAGACATGAAGGGGCGCGCGCCATCAAGGTAAGTATGAAGTGCCATCTTGTCTGCTCGCGCCTTTTATAATTCGGCCCTCAGCGCACGGACCAACTTGTTAGTCAGCTTCCGAAAGAGGCAACTAACAATATGGGATGTGGCAGTCGGCCCCTTGGAATTGCGCCAATGAGTGGACTAGCGGAAGAGCTTCTGGCAGATCTCGAAGGCCTCTCGGACAATGGTAGCGCGGACAACGAAGAGGACAGAGACGATACCGCCCCGGCCTCGGCACCGAATGGATTGAAGCGCAAGGCAGACGCAGACCTCGAAATGTCGGAGGGTGAAGCCGAGGAGGAGGACACAGCAGGAGAGGGCTCGGGGGCTGGTCTCGTGCTTGAGGGCGGTGTTAAACCTGCAGAGGAGTTGGACGTGGAAGACGTGCAGCAGATGGATCTCGGCGGAATAGAGGACGTCAGCTCGATAGCAAAGCTAGACGGCAGCAAGAGGATGTCTGACATACTCAAGGTTGGTTCGTCTTCCTGCTGACCCCGTTCTATTGTTGATGTCATACTATGCAGGAAATTGAGAAATTCCGCGCAAACCCGAGCTCTGCAGATGCAATGTCGCTCCCTGCTCACTTGAACCCGGAGTACGCCCTCATCGTACAAGCAAATAACTTATCCGTTGATATTGACAATGAGATTCTCGTGGTACATAAAGTACGTGACGAACAGACATATTGTCGCGTCTACTGAACCATGGTCTCCAGTTCATCCGTGATCACTATGCACCAAAGTTCCCTGAACTGGAACAACTGGTTCAAGACCCTACTCAGTACATGCGAGCCGTGCGCATTCTCGCAAACAACGAGGTTTGTCAAAATATATCATACCCCAGCACTCTGACAAGCTTCCCTCCCCTAGGATCCTACAAAGGTCGATTTAACTGGCGTACTACCCGCTGCCGTGATCATGAGTGTCTTGATCACGGCTACGACGAGTCCGGGTCAACCCCTTTCAGACGCGCAATGGAAAGCTGTAGCACGGGCCTGTGATTTGGCCGACCGCCTGGAGGAGACGCGTAAAACTGTGAGCTGAATCCCTCTCATCCAGCACTTCGCTCACCTTGCTGCTGCAGATATTTATGTACGTTAGCTCAAGAATGAATGTTCTTGCTCCGAACCTATCAGCTATTGTTGGTACTACTACAGCTGCAAAATTACTTGGTGTCGCGGGTGGCCTTGGACCACTGGCCAAAATGCCATCATGTAACGTTCATGTTAGTATTCAGTCTCTTACGTCGTTATCCATCTCATCACCTCTTTTCCTCCAGCTTCTGGGTGCTCAAAAGAAGATTGCGCTCGGATTCTCCACAGCTACCCAACGGCGGCATACAGGGTTCGTGTTTCAGTGTGACCTAGTACAGCAAACTCCCCAAGAGTACCAAATCAAGGTACAACGAACTGTTGGCGCAAAATGTGTCCTCGCTGCTCGCATGGACCTTGAACGAACCCGCCGAGATGGTGAGCATGTTCCGAACATGAACCATCAAATCCTTTGTGACGAAAATTCCTAGCGTCGTACGGACAAGATCTTCGAGACAAAATTGAAAAGCACATAGACCGTCTCGCAGCCCCACCGCCCGCGAAAATCACCAAAGCACTCCCTATTCCCAACGATGGACCAAAAAAGCGGAGGGGAGGGAAGCGGTTGGCCTTTTCTCCTCCATTTTCTTTTCGTCGTCGGGTTTGACATGTCGTTCTCAGGGCGCGCAAAGCCAAAGAAGCGTACGCTCAGACTGAGCTGCGCAAACTGCAGAATCGTATGGCATTTGGTGAGGCCGAAGAGGAGGTTGGCGCATTCGACCAGACAAAGGGCTTAGGTATGATCGGTGTCGGGACGGGCAAAGTCCGAGCTGGACTTGGAGAAGCCAAGAGTCGGGGTAAGCATATCCCTCGCCGTCTGTCCCGTTTTGCTAAGCCTGATGGTGTCACCAGCGAAATTGTCCAAGGCGAACAAGCTGCGGACAGCTGCGTTGACGCGTGCAGCACAAAGTGGCCCAGCGACATCAGGAACGGCAACATCGTTGACCGTAACTCCAGTTCAAGGTTTGCTGATCATTATAATGCTGAGATACTTTGACGCTGACCCAAATCCAAGGCTTCGAGCTGACAAATCGTGCCGCGGCAGCCCAGCGGGTGAAAGAAGCAAACGAACGATGGTTTGCTGCCGGGAACTTCTCATTCATAGGGCAGAAGGGAAATGCAGGCAAGGGATAACTTAGATACGAGCCCAGGCTGATGTGCCTAGATATCGTGCATCTCACAGCGACTCGACGCTAAATTGAACGCACACATGATATAAGTACATCGTATGTCCATTTTGCCGAAACTACGAGAGCATAAGTAGGTAAGTCTGCGATAAGCAACGGGAATACGAAAATATGCAAGCCAACAGCTTAAGATGACTGAGCAGGGTGAGCGGTGGCAACGGTCTCTCCCGTTGCGGAGCTCTGAGTCACGTCAATGTAGCCAGCCTTTTTTGGGTCAGCTAGCTTGTTCCGTTTGGTGCGGTAGTCCCGAATGGCAGAGCGGATGGCGTCTTCAGCCAGCACTGTGGGAAATGAGGCGTATCAGATAAGAAAATACCCATCCAGTGAGAAAATGCTTACTGGAGCAATGAAGTTTCACGGGTGGGAGGCAAAGCTCCTTGGCGATGTCCGTGTTCTTGATCTTGGACGCCTCGTCGAGAGAAAGGCCTTTGACCCGCTCGGTCATGTACGAGCTAGAGGCGATGGCACTTCCACAGCCAAAGGTCTTGAACTTGACATCGCTGATGATGCCGTTCTCGTCGACGCGGATTTGGAGCTTCATGACGTCTCCGCAGCTGGGCGAGGGAGCATGCTGTTCAACGGCGTGCGCAACAGGTGAGGGGCGAATACGTACGCAGGTGCCCCGACAAGCCCTGTACCGACATCGATGTCATCTTTGGGAAGAGAACCCACCTGGATAGCAGGATGAGTGATGTTACTAGGAGTGTGTAGAAGGAGCGCACGTTACGCGGACTCTCGTAATGCGAGATAACCTTCTCGTGGTAGCCACGGACGAGGACTGGGGCCACGCCGGTGGTGGAGCGCTTCGACGCAGCAGCAGCGTTGAGGATGGTCCTTGAGAGTGCTGAGCGGAACATGGTGGACGCTGGGAAAGTGGCAAAGCACGGTTTGTCATTGCTTTCAAGGTCTCGTCTGAGCTCAAACTTAGTCTACACAACATCCTCGACCACATGCTCGGCAAGCGCAAGGCTCGACGTCAACCCCGGACTCTCAATCCCCAGTAGGCTCACCATCAGCCCCTCGTCCTTGCCGTCCGCATAGTCCTTCCGTATCATGAAATCCTGGAACCCAGACACGACCAACTTCGGCCGAACGCCGACATAGTCTGCACGGAATCCTCCGAGCGTGACCCCCGGCAGATATTGCGTCACCGCCCTGTGCATTTCCTCCAATCGCGACTCGCTGGGCACCAGGTGCTGCATCCAAAAGTCGACGTTCTCCTCGTCGGTGCTAAAGTCTGGTGCGTCTGTTGGTGGCGATATCCACTCTAGGTCGGGCCCGAACCGGACTCCCCCTTGCAAGTCAAGCGTCAAGTGCGTGCCGAGCGATTGGAAGGCGTGCTTGTTAGGCCCCGTATCGGGGCAACGGTATATAAGGCGGTTGATACTGGAAACACCAGGTCCACTGTACGCTGCATACGAACCACGGGCGAAATACATGGGTATTCGAGATGACTCGGGGAGTAGGGAATTGAGAACGAGGTTGGCGGACAATCCGGACGCATTGATGAGTGTCTTGGCAAGGAAAGCATCTCCTTCTGGTGCACCGTCGGTCACAGTCTGCACTACCCAGCCTGCCGTGGCACCACCCTTGGATGGGTCCACGCGGACGACACTGGTGGAGTACACGAGTTGCCCTCCTTCAGACTCCATAATGTCCTTCTCAAGACTCCCCATGAATGCATGCGAATCAATAATGCCCGTCTCTGGGCTCCACAGTGCAGCAGCTATATTTTTTGATAGGTCGGGTTCTAGCTCGCGCGCCTGGTCTCCATTGATGAGGACGGTGGGGAGAACCAGATCACCTGCTCGATGTGGGTCGGAATGGGGAGGCCACGGAAGCATGCGAGAGTGCTTGCGCAGCCCTTCCAAGTACGGTTGCTGACTCTCGTGTGCAACGACGAGCTTTCCCGTTTTACGATACGGAATATTGTGTTTATTGCACCGTTCGTACATCAGTTGGCGTCCACGCAGGCACAGTCGGGTCTTCAAGGACTCGGTCGGATAATAGAGGCCTGTAGCGGAGAAAGTCGACAAGACTCGACCCATCTTAGTAGCTTCGTACCTGCATGGATTACTTCAGAGTTTCTGGAACTAATGGCATGTTACGACTCGAGAGTTAGGGCACATCGATACAAAAACGTACCTGATTTCTTCCCCAGCTCTCACATGCCTTTCAACTAGAAACGTGGACTTTGTCGGGAATCGCGTAGCTAATCGTTGAGCAATCGCCAGCCCGACTACCCCTTGTAGTAGATTCGAGAATTATGCGCCCTACACGAAAGACATGGAGTGTATAGACTCACCTCCTCCAATGACCAGAAAGTCGACTACTCCGTCCGGAGTCTGGTTTGGATATTATCCAAGATGCAGTCGAGGCGTTTTTGGGACTGACCTTGAACTTGAACTTGCCCGAGGAGTTTAGAGCAGCTCTGAGTCCTCGCACAGCCAGGGGAGGCATCTCGCGGGACAAAGGGTGATTTGGAACGTATGTATTCCGGGAGCCCTCGTGGGCAACCCAACGAGGGGCTTTAGGTCAGCTTGTTTCGGGTAGATAATCTTTATCTTATCTCCGCCTGATTCAGACTTGTACTCGTCCAACACGGTCAGAAGTAGACTAAGATGGTTCCACAGATTGGGCCACAACCAGCGCAAGTAGACCCAAACGAGGCGCTGGCGTCCCTAGAATCCCTTCCATTGTTCATGAAATCTTTGCCCACTGAGGACTCGGATGATGTCGTCGTCCAAGCGTTGCAGAGCCTCGCACACGATGGTACACCCGACGGTGCGCCGCCTCCCCTTTCTTCTGATGACGCAGTTATGACCGAGTGAACTTAGAAATTGCGCAGAACTTCAAGGAACAAGGTAACGACTACTACAAGGGAAAGCGTTGGCGGGAAGCCATCGGATTTTATACTCAAGGCCTCGACGCGAACCCGACAGACCCTGTGCTCCGGGAGGTACTATATTGCAATCGTGCGGCGTGCAACCTTGAGCTGAGTATGTAAAGCATGATCTTCGTCATGGGCACTAACCAAAAGGCAGAAAACTACGGTCTGGTACTCAAGGACTGCTCTCAAGCACTCAATATTAGTGCCAAGTCGTCGAAGGCATTATATCGTTCAGCAGTAGCGCTGCTTGCTCTAGATCGGCTGGAGGAAGCCCTTGACTGTTGCGATCGATGCCTTGTGTTTGATCCTCAAAACCAGGCTGTCTGGTCTCTTCGATCACGCGCAGAGGGCGCCAAACAAGCAAAGGATCGACAACGCCACGAAACAGAAGAGCGTTTACGCAGAGAAACGGCGGAGAAGCAGCTTCTCCGAATAGCCTTCAAGGTGAGTGATTCGCTGCTCTGTAGGAGAAAGGTTGCGAACCTAGGACCTATAGGAACGACATCTCTACCCTATCAATAACCCGCAGGGAACATCAGATAACCCGTATTCTCCGCACTTTGATACTGACGATCCTACTCGGTCGACGCTTATCTTTCCGGCCTTCTTTTTGTACCCGCAGTATGCGACGTCGGACGTCATTGCTCATTTTGTGGAAGATACGACTTTCTACGCTCATATTTCCCAGATGTTCCCGCCACAGGCGCCTGCGCCAGCCTGGGACAGAAAGCAGGAGTACACGGCGAGCAACTTGGTGGTTTATGCAATGACACATAGAAAACGGCTGCTCAAGGTTGGCAAAAAGATGACGCTACGAGACGTGTGCAAGGCAGCGAAAGAAAAGGATGGCGAGCCTGCAGATGGGCTGGAGATAAAGGACGGGTATTTGACGTTTGTAGTACTACCAAAGGGCGAAGAGGAACAGAAATGGGTAGACGAGTTCAAGCGTAGTAGGGACACGTGATAGGGGTCAAACTTCCTAAGCAGGCCAAGTTGGTCGTGTTTGGTCTTCGATAGTTCTGGCCATCACAGTCCAAGAGAGACATCGACAAAGGCGTCAAGCTCGGTGAGTCCGTCTCTGAGTCCGTCTAGAGATCGTGATACCGTTTTGTGGACTTGCTGAAGTTGGTTCGTCTGCCACGTTGAGCAAGGATGCCCGGAATCGCTGGATGCACACTCGTGCTACGGGATGCTGACTGCATCTATCTAGGCCATCATGTCTGTCAACCACAAGATCCTCCGTACTGCCAATGCACCACAAACCTCCCCAGATGAGACAGAAACCAGTCTTGCCCAGGCACTCATCGACCTGGAGAACAACGTTCCTGAGCTCAAGACTGAGCTCCGCCCCCTTCAGATCTCTGCTGCCCGCGAGGTTGACGTCCGAGGTGGCAAAAAGGCTATCGTCGTCTTTGTCCCCGTCCCTCAGCTGAAGGCATTCCGCAAGGTCCAGCAGCGGTGAGTGCATGCTTCAGGCTTGATCGCCAAGCTGACCATAGATACCCCAGACTCACGCGGGAGCTGGAAAAGAAATTCTCCGACAGACATGTCGTCTTCGTCGCTCAGCGCCGGATGCTGAGCAAACCCACGCGTAACTCGCGCACCAAGCAAAAGAGACCGATGTCGCGTACGCTCACGTCGGTGCATGAGAAAATTCTAGAGGATCTCGTCTTCCCCACAGAGATTGTTGGGAAGCGAACGCGTGTGGCGGTTGACGGGTCGAAACTGCTGAAAGTGTAAGTGGCGTGCACCGGTTGGCGCTGAGCTGTGCTGAGCGTTGGGCAGGATCCTTGACTCGAAGGATGCGACGTCGCTGGAGTACAAGTTGGACTCGTTTTCGTCTGTATACCGCCGCCTGACTGGCAAGGACGTGGTGTTCGAGTTCCCGCCCGCGAACCAGGAGTAGCGTAGATACATGTTTTCGTTATGCCTGTCAAAATGGATCCGGTGATGTGCCACAAGAACGGAGCGCGAGCGAGTAGCACGTGAGTCGGGTCGCGTCAGGTCCAGTACTGCTGCCGGTCCTCTGCCCGCTCATCCCGTTCCCCTTCCTCCCCGCCCTCCGTGGCAGACCCCCTCCCCGTCCACCCCGCCCGGAATGGCTGACTATCTGGCTTGGGACCGCCCCTCACCGACCAGGTATGAGCGCGGCATAGATGCCAAAATAGTCGTCATGGGCAACACTGGTTCGTCTTCTTCACCTTCATAATACCCGCCACAGACCCGTCCTGATGTCCCCCCAGGCGTTGGAAAGACCAGTCTCCTCCATCGCTACACCCAGAACAAGTTTGATCCCCGGAACGTGACGTCCACCACCGGTGCCTTCTTCGTCACCAAGAAGGTCTATGTCGACGGCTTCAAAGTCCGCCTGCAGCTCTGGGACACGGCTGGACAGGAGAGGTTCCGTAGCATGGCGAGCTTTCCCCTCCTCCGTCCCCATCCCAGTCGCTGACGACCTCTTAGGCTCCCATGTATTATCGAGGCGCCAATGCTGCCCTTCTTTTGTACGATATAACGAATGCTTCTACGTTTGATGACATACGAGGTTGGCTTGCGGGTGAGTGCCTCGCTCCCTGTCTGTCGCTCCAGCTCACCAACTGCTTCGCCCAGAATTAAAGAAAAACTGTCCTCCGGAACTCATCATCTATATTGTTGGTTCCAAAGCTGACTTGCACCACCAGCGTCAAGTCACGTCGGATCTTGCACGCTTGTCCCTACACAACTGGTTCCCCCCACCACAACCCCCTTCCCCTCCACCGCCTCCTCCCCCAGCCTCCACCTTGTCTTATATTCGTCCGAGATTCACCTCCTTCACCAGTATCCGCTCCGTTCCATTGAATTCTGCTCCCCTCAAGTCCTCCCCTCCTCATTGTACCTCTTATCTTGATCCTGCTATCACTGATGGGCTAAAACGCTGCAACACTTCTAGCGGCCTCCCACGCCCGAAAACAACAAACGGAGTAAATTTAAACAGATCAAAGACCATCACAGATTCTTCGCGTTCCACACAATCGCGATTTGGTTCCGCTTTGGGACGGTACGCTGGGGGATGGAACGAAACTACGGAATCAGGCAGCAATAGCCTGGATGAAGAGGAAGGGGAGGATTGCCCAGAGTGGGGCCTTCACCAGGGTATGGAGCTCTTTGAAGTTTCCGCAAAGGACGATCTTGGTGAGTGCTAGGACGCCCTACGCTCCTTTGCTACTTCTAATCATCCTTTCTTCGTGGTAGGCATCCAATCGCTCTTTGATTCTCTCATTGGAGCAATAATCGAGAAAAAGGATATCATCGAACGCGAGAACGAACTTCGGAAGCGCGATAGTGTACTTTTGACGGCGCCAAGCACACCTACGTGGGCTGCTCAGGCGGAGGAGGAGGAAGCACGCGAGAAAGCTCGTTCCACATCGGGAGGCTGGAGCTGTTGTTCTTCATGACGACAATTCGTCGTGTTCTCCTGTTTGTTTTGTCATGCTCTCACTAACTACTGTACTGCGCCCCTGTCCCCTTTTGACACCCTTGCCATGATTTCATGCCCCGCCCTTATGGTTCTTAGGTCCGCCTTGACACCCTTAACGAGCTCGGATATCTTTCTCTTCTACCCTTATTCGATCCTGAATTATCTCTTTATACCATATATTCTACGTTAACTAGGCACATATTAACCATGTGTTCATAGTCGTCTGCGCGCCGCAAGGCCCGGCAATCAATTTTTCCCGTCTCTATAGGCTACCCAGATAGGAAGGCGTGGGCGCGATAAGTTTAAGCGAGGTACCTTGTCCCTTGGCCGCCATGTCCCTCCTCCCCGCCAACCCTGTGGGAGGTCTGACAGCAGTTGAGGACAAGACCTGCACCCCAGAGCACTGTTTTCACGCCTTTGATACCTTGTACTGTTCTCTCACAGGCGCCACCCCCATCCCTCCCTCCTTCCCAGATGACAAGTTGTGCGTTGTTGTACCACATTCAAACATCGGAGCACTGATCGCCACCATCTAGCCCTCTCTTCGTCACCTGGAACACCAGATCTTCCCGTCCGGGACGCGCACCCAAGCTAAGGGGCTGCATAGGCAACTTTGAGCCCATGCCCATACGCGACGGCATCGCCGAATACGCGCTCGTCAGCGCCTTCCACGACTCCCGATTCCGAAAGATCGAAGCCAAAGAGCTCCCCTCGCTCGAATGCGGGTGCGTACCGCAGGCTGCCCCCCCTCTCTCTCGATGGAGGGTTCGCCCGCTCACGCGTCCTTGCCCCACGTGTCCCGCAGGATCTCGCTGTTGACCGACTTTGAGGACGCGTCGTCGTACCTCGACTGGACGGTGGGCGTGCACGGGATACATCTCAGTTTTCCCAACCCGTCTTTATACCCTTCCGCGGACTCGTCGGCGCCCTCTCCATTGTCCTCGTCGCCCTTTCTGCCACGCGTCTTCTCCAGGCAGACGCTTTCTGCCACGTATCTGCCCGACGTCATGGTCGAGCAAGGGTGGGACAAGATCGACGCGATCGACAGTGCCATACGGAAAGCGGACTGGAACGGGACCATCACCGAAGAGATACGGCGCAGCATCCGCCTTCGGAGGTACCAGAGCAGAAAGTGCGTGGTCGGGTGGGACGAGTTCGTTCAATGGAGGAGAAATAACGGGGACAATGACATTTAATGCGCCATCGTGATCAATGGATGGTCCAACTCGCAATTCTATTAATTACCTGTACTTTGGCTGAAGTGCGTGGCGGACGCGTGCGTGCAATCGTCGCTGTAGCTACGTAGGGAAGATGGACTTTCTGATTTCCTCTAACCGCCCGCCCCAGCCGCCACCGTACTTGGCTTCCAACTCGGTCCATACTTTGCGGAGCTTGGCGCCGTCGTTGCCGCTTGTCTTGTCGAATGCAACAAGGATCCAGTAAATGAGTCTGTCAGTTGGCTTCGGGAGATTCGGGAGCCGTAGGAATGCAGCGAATATCGTCTCCAGAGTATCTTGGTCCCAGGCAGCTCGTGAAGATGGGAAGAGTGCCGCCGTGAACTCTACCCGCTCAGTGTGATGGTCTGGATCTTGTCCATGGCGGGCAAACCCGAGGAAAAGCCCCCTAAAGGCTGCTATTGAGGGCTTATAGCGCGGAGAGGGGGTTATCGCGGGATTCGGGAGTGTGGCCGTTCCGCGACGTGGAGTCGAAAGCATGTCCACAAAGACGCCGAGGGTGTTCCCCAGGTCTCCGTGATAGGCAAGGGTCTGGATCATCATGGTATACGTAGTCTCGTCGGGTTCAAAGCCACCTGGAATGTCTAGACCAACGTTGTCACGGATATAGCGAACATCCTCCTCTACATCATGTTCTCCGGGGTCGGGCGTAGGCTTGACGTTACTGCGGAGGACGCGGTAAATAGGCAGCGCAACG
>JBBPTU010000078.1:0-48562 GCA_038094295.1 Tylopilus aff. beelii
ATATACGAGGTACAGGTCCCGGTCCGAGGCGCTAAGGAGGCCAGCTTGAACGAAGGCTTCAGTAGCTCGATCGATAGTGCGATGTAACTCAGCGTATCGCCTCTCGATCTCTTCCCAGCCCGTAACACAAGCTCAGCTCATGGATATAATCTTTGGTTTCATGGTCATCTCTGTCATCCAGCAAGTTCAGCTCATAGATATAATCCTTAGTTTCACTGTCATCTCTGTCATCCAGCAAGTTCAGCTCATAGATACAATTCTTGGTTTCATGGTTATCCCCTATTCAGTCAAATCATTGCTCCAACTTGGGTACCATACTGTCCACAAACAATCAAGTGTGATGATATAGTTACTGCTATTGGTCTCTGCAGCAACAACTACCATCTACAGCTATAAAACAACAGCATGAACACCATCATCCTCCAACACAGCAGGCCCTGCATTAATAGCTGGTGCAGTACCAGCCTTGATCTCAGCTTGTTTCTGTTGAATTTTTGCAAGAGCACTATTCTCCGAAGGCACTCAAGCTGTTTCTAAACTTGTTGGAAAGATTTGCCTATAAAATGATCATGATCTGACTCATGTAGACATGTAAATCCTGACTCATCTATTTCACCATGTCATAAGTCCCAGCCTATGTAAGCCAAGGCACGAGGCAAACGAAGGCTTTAATCTATGCATGAGAAGTGAAGTGGGCGCAGCGTCCTTTCCTTTGCCCACTTCGCATTGTCCCGTAGTCGTTCTGCTCGACATAATCCTAGAGTCTCTCTTTTCGCGTTCTTTACATTCCTTACGCTAGAATCTCCTATGATCAATCCTTATGACGCAGCACCACCTGACTACCTAGTGGAGCACTATGCTGATGCATGCCAACCCTTCATCGATGACTTCGGCCTTTCAAACAAACGAGCTGCTCTCCGTCTCACCAACATCTGGATCACCCAGAACACCATAGACAGGGAAGAATGGGATGCCAATCAGCAAGCTGAGGAAGATCGTGTGCAGAATCAGCTCGATCAACAATGCACATACATCCAAGAACAGCAGAGGAAGCAGCAAGAAGAACTTGACCAAGTGCGAGATGACAACTGAAAGAAAAATCACAAGAAGTATCTTCCCTTTGCCAACATTCCCATGTCAGCTAATCCACCTGTTCTTCCATCTCCCCTCACCCTATGCAAACTCAGCAAAGGCGAATACTGCGAGCTATACTTCTTCACCAACAAAGGTCTCGCAGATGCACAAGCTGCAGCGAATTCTGCGGACAACAACACCCTCACACTCATGCAAGACAAGCAAGGACAGCAGCACTCATTTGTCTCCACCCTCTCCACCAAAATCAAGCAGAACGTCATCGAGGACAAGTTCCTCATGTGGCAACAGATTGACAAAGCCACGCATCGCATCATCCAGGCCATGAGAGAGAACAAATAGGAGGAGAAACAGGTAACCGTGGACATAGAATTCTGGATGGCACTCGGTGCACATCCCTGGTGCCACAATGTGAACTAAATGAGACACTGTGCCCTTATCCATTACCAAGCTATAGCTCGAAAGAGATGGCATGATACCCTCAACTCTCCCAACTCATTCAATCTCAAATACATCCAGTAGTCTTTACTTGATGACCTCAAATCGCAGATCATTGACAACATCTCAATTGCGACAGCCAACAGCACGAAAGAGGCAAGTTCCTTTTCTTTTCCTTGTGCAATTTCCCTCCCACTAACCAGGCAAATGCCCAACCACCTATATTCTCTCAATTTATGCCTCAACGCATTGGCTATCATGCCGTACAATCTTCACTTTAACATGCTGGCCTCCACACCCTCTATTCCCACGCCCTAATGCTCTGGCTACAATGCCTGCTACCCACCTACACCCTCCCTGGCCAATATTCACACAGGCCACGGAAAAACTATCAGCTATACTCGCATCCATTCAAGCGGCAGGCGGTGCTCACAACCAATCGCATTCCCATGCAAGAAACACCTTCCCCAAATGGCCCCCTTCGCCTTCTTTTACTTCCAAACAACCCCACAAATGTAAGTGTTCCTTTCGCACCCCATCAGCGCAATTTTCAGCATCTTCTCCTGACGAACCCCTCCCACCATGCGCAGTCTGCCTCAGCATTGATCCACACTCAGTCGGAATGCGACTGAGAAAAGACATGGGACAGCAAATTGGAGACATTTGCAAGACACGTCCATAAGAAACTTTTCACCAAGTCCTTGAACGAGCAACTCTGCACCAAATGGCAGTGAAGAGAAGGCTGCTTCAACAGAAGGTGCTTCGCTCACCTATGCTCAGGATGTGGTTCAGCAGCACATGGGGCTCACTGTTGCTCTTGAGCACAGAAAATCCCAACCGCAAACTCCGTATAAACCAGATGCATGGGATCATTTCCTTCGCGAAGCTGGAATCTTCCATGACTATAGTAACATACCCCACAGACTAAAGCACGGATTCTCAATTCACTTCCCCACCATTACACATACTCAATCTCCTCGTAACTCACCATCTGCAGATACCTTTCACGATCAATTATATGACATAATATGCAAAGAAGTAGATAAAGGTAGATACTTGGGACCTTATCCCCTATCACTAATAGAACACGTACTCGGACAATACCAATCATCCCCTGTCCATCATCCCCAAACTGGGTAAACCGGGCAAATTTTGTACTAGATTTCCCTTATCATCTTCACCATCCAGTCCTTCTCCGTCAATCAACTCACACATTCATTCTGCAGACTTCCCTGCATCATGGGGCACCTTCCCCATTGTCTTTTCATTAATTGCACACCTCCTGCCAGGCTTGGAAGCGGCAACTCATGATGTCGCAGAAGCCTACCACACAATTCCCTTACACCCTTCACAGTGGCCAGCTTCAGTCGTCCGCACATCCCAATCACATGGCTGTATCGACACATGTGTTGCCTTTGGAGCAACACCCTCAGCAGGATGTTATGGCCACCTAACTGATGTGGCTGCCTCCATTTTCTGTTTCCATGGTATTGGCCCTATGGATAAATGGGTAGACGATCATATTTTCCTTCGCATTCCATGCTAATACATTAACCAATACAATGAACAAAGAGAGTCATGGGCTAAGGAAATTAATTTACACGGCACAGGCTTCCCGCAGATCCCTGTACGATCACCTGTTCACGTACTCCATCAAGGACATAGACCACGTCTCCGAGCAACTTGGCATCCCGTGGGAGACATCAAAAGACCAGCCATTCAACGATTCTACCATTTACATAGGTTTTCTATGGAATCTCCGTGATCGCACAGTTTTGCTAAGTCCAGATAAGGCACAAAAATACTTAAATGCCTTACAGGAGTGGAAATTGAGGGCCACACATTGCCTCGAGGACATCAAAAAACCATACAGCAAACTCTTGCACATAGCCTTGATCATTCCCACGGGCAGAGCATATCTAACAGGCCTCGAATGCATGCTAGCTGTGTGTGAAAAGAAACCTTTTATGCCCCACCACCCAGAAAAGACCATCATCCCCAACCTTGACTGGTGGTTCTCAGCCAAAGCTTCCGGAAGAGTTTCTCACCCTATCATCCCCCCACCAACATATCAGACATTCTAGCCTTTTCTGATGCTAGCTCTCATGTCGGCATTGGTATCATCATCAGATGCCATTGGCGTGCCTGGAGACTCCTCCCAGACTGGCAAACCAACCAAGGAAAGCGTGACATTGTGTGGGCCGAAGCCATCAGCTTCAAATTCCTTATTATGGCCATCGCTAACCTTGCCTGCCCTCCAAAACACGTTATCATGCATGGAGACAATACCGGTGTCATCAACAGCTGGAAAGTGGGCAGACATCGCAACAGAGATGTCAACGACGTCTTCAAACAAATTCACACCCATCTTGCAGATGATGCCTTTCCTATCAACAGTGTCATTACTCGCTACGTCACGAGCGGCGACAATCCTGCAGACGAACCCTCCCACAGTATTTACAGTGACCCAGAACTCCTCCTACCCTCATTCCTCATCCCTGCACAACTCGCCAATCTCGTCATTGAATTCTCTGCCCCAACACATTCAAGGGAAGCCCAATACATTAATCACAACTCCATACCACCCCCTGCACCCAAATTCATTGATCGCCAACAGCAGTGCACCACCTCCCTTTGTGCAACCGCCATCCAAAGGAGAGATGATGATGAAGCAATCCATTTCACCCTCTGCAACGACTGAACCTCAAGTGGTGCGCTTTTTCAATCCATTCCCAATTAATCCTTCCAAACTGCATCCCAAAGCACAGCCTAGACCATACAAACAAGGGCTTGTACCAGCTCCATCTCCTCTTCGTCTGCATTGCCTTGCTTGACAACGCTTACTTCTCTGGATTCCCTCACCATCTTCCCCATGAACTACGAGAAATGACCATAGTTCCCCTTCCCTCTCAGACGATGACATCAATCGCATCATCACGGTTGTTGGGGCATCATGGACAGAATCCACCAAAAAAATCTATGGTACTGGACTTCTCATTTACCATGTCTATTGCGACGTCAACAACATTCCCAACAATCTTCGCATGCCCATCTCATCGAATCTACTCACTGCTTTCCTCACCAACTGTGCTGGAGGACATTCTGGTTGAGCCATTGCCAACTATGCAGCTGCAATTCGTGCTTGGCATCTGCTTCACGGAATCGGTTGGAACATCAACAACGTAGAATACAAAGCCCTGTTAGAAGGAGCCAATAGATTAACTCCACCTTCCTCCAAACGTCCTAAGCGTGCTGCTCCTTTCACCATAGAAATACTCGAGAAATTCAAACCGTATCTAAATTCCTCTGATCCATGTGATGCGGCAATCTTTGCTTGCATTTTGTGCTCCTTTTTCTGCATCATGAGACTAGGTGAATTCTCAGTCACATCCATTTCCAAATTCGATCCCACCATACACATCATGCACGCTCATTACTCCTTCGTTTCGAACCACCAAAACCTCCCAATTATGGAATTTTGTATCCCACACACCAAAGTTTCCCAACTGGGCAAGGAAACTCACTGCACTCCACTCCCAGGCCTTATTTCTATAGACCCAAAATCTGCCATCGATTCTCATTTTGCAATCAACCAGCCCAATCCCAATCACCACCTATTCTCTTGGAAGCACCCTTCGAAAGCCATCCAACCATTATCGAAGAAAGAAATTACCAAGTGGATTGACAACATCAAAAAACTTCACCCAGAAATGCCAGACCTCAAGGGTCATAGTTTATGCATCAGAGGAACTCTCTATTACCTTTTCAAAGGTGTCCCTTTCGACGTCGTCAAAAACATGGGTAGATGGTCTAGTGACGCCTTCACCACTTACCTGTGCCAACATGCACTTGTTCTCGCTCCTTTCTTACAACACGACTTGACACTAATATCCAATCTCCAAAAGTACATTCTCCTGCCAGTTCGTTGAGATCATGAGTCAATCTAGAGCTCCTAACACCTGGGTTTCACTCACTTGACGTGTCACTCCATCTCCTACCTTCAAGGGACACAGCTTGCTGACTCTGGGTGCAGCTTCGGGCCGGAAAAGCCTTCGGCTTTTTGCCCACTTCATTTCCTCATCTATACTTGTACCTAGTACATTATACACACTCCCTCCTACTAGTATGATCGTTCACCGATCCTGCATGATTACTTCTTCAACCATGAAGCACGCAACGCATAGATAGCTGAACTTTATCCTTTTTGTCCTCGTCTTGAAGGAGTTCAAGGATCGAATCATAGAAACGCTCCAAGTCTGTTGTGAGATCCAACTGCAGGAAAACCCAGGTAGATGTTAAAGTGAAACGAGCCTAAAATCGATGTGAATCCTTGTTCAGCCAACAGGCACAATGGGACTGAAGCGACAAAGATTACCTATGTTGTGACATATACAAGTGATGCCTTTGTCACAGAGTGCATTCCATGAATGCATGCATTACAGGAATGCATCGCTTTTGGTTTGTTGACATCGACAGAGCTGGGCGATGTGAATATATGCTTGTACGCCTGCAGACATATTAGCCATCCATGAGTTGATTGATGCGAACTAGAAACGACCTACTGCGACCAAAATCCCACTGTGTAACAATCCATTCCAAGGATCTTCTGCATCATATGTGTAATTTGCATATAAAAAGACAGGCCATTGATCGCTGGCAATCTGCAGCTGTCCCCCATGTAGTTTTTCCTTGATCCTGTAACAGGATTATTGACAAGCATGACAACTGAGCAAACAACTCACTCCGTGTTGGCCCAGTCTAAGCCCACAGGACAAAGTAATGCCCCTGTGCGCTCATGGTGAAATCCATAACCAACCTTCACATTCTGCTGGATATGAGATTAGGTGATATTTTTCAATATATCCACTGCACCTACCAAGTCCACTATCAAAATCACATCCTCCTCAGAGGAGGACATGAGTCGTTCTTCAAGAGCTGGGATGATCTTCAATAAGTCTTGGAATGCATTGAATTCTTGCTGTTTGCTGTGAAAGACATTTTCTGGTTGGCACATTCTTCACCGAAGTCAACAACAGGATACTTACAGCTCTGTAAAGCTCTCCAGCTCTCTCTCAGCTAACTCGCCTGTCATGGCAATGCCATTAACCAACAATGTTTGTATGCTGCAAAACATGTGAACAACCCGTCTGAAGTATTATCCATGATGAACCAATGGGTCTTGAGCAGTCCTGCGACACCATTAGCACCGAAGGACAGAATAAACATCGGACATATGGTCGCTTCCTAGGTGCCGTCTGCAATGTGTTTGAGTGTGGGCGCTTCTGTCCAGAAGACGAAGAGTTGGTGCCAGAAGATGGCATGTGAGAGTCAGAGGCAAAGGGGATGAGGGCACGACTCCAATTCCCGGTGCTCTTAAATATTCTGTGTGCTCGCTTAGCAATGTGTGATAGTTACACCGAGAGGAAATCATCAAGTGTTCACACAAATTGCTCCTACCCCTCGAATGACGACCTGGGATGGGATTGTAAGAAAGGTATGGTGATGGGTCCAGAAATAAGTACCTAGGTCAAGTGGGAAGATATGGTGTCCAGAATATACAGCATCTAGGCTATAGAGGAATGGATGGCGAAGTCAGTGTTGAACAGAGTGCAAGAGGCAAATCAACACATGAGTTTGGATGGACACCACCACCCCTCCAATCTTGTGAACAATTGTGAACAGCATAACTTAGTGTGAGCTGCGAAGTATGGACTTAAGTGGTCAACAGGTACCATTTCAATGCTTGAAAACCAACCTGAATCATGCATGAGATCCAAGGATCCATAAGCATATACAAAATCCTTCCCCCTTGCTGCATGGGCTGTGATGCACCCCTTCCACAACTCAGCGCTCTGATCCTCCCTGGAACTTGAACTTTAATGGTGAATCGCAGAATGATGTGTATGTAGTGGCAGTGCAGAGACTCACTGTATTGTGGATGGAGGTCGTCGAACACAATAGCAGACACGAGCTGGCAAAGGCAAATGAGCTACCACAGGTCAAGATCCAGTAGTGTCCAAGTGAGATTGAAGTGGGACAAATGTTGTGAGGTCTTCCAAACTTGAAGGGCTGTCCGAGGTCACCTATGCACAGGCACAACTGTGCTATGAGAGATGGGATGAATGGCACCGGGGTTGGCGGTGGTGGGGCAAAGTGCACAGTGGCACCGAGAGCAGTGACTTGATGTAGGTGCTGGGACAATGGCTGTAGGAGGGTGTTGGAGGTAGTGAGCAACTGGGGACAGAAAAGGTGAGATGGTGACTGGGATGACAGCAGGCACAGCAGCCGCCAGTGAAGGTATGCAAGGAAGGGTGTTGCCACTTCAAGGTGAATGGATAACCTGCGCTTGCCATAACTATTCTTCTTCGTTGTCATTCGGTTGTTGTCAAGCATCACACCATGAAAATCCAACCCACTCTCGTTTTTTCTGGTCCACTCACCCACTGCATCGCAGCTATGTTCATCACTCATTGAACATCAACCTGGACAGTATTCAACAGGACAGACATACATGAAAATATGGAGAGAAAAGGTAACAGATTGCGGATGGTCGCTGCAGATTCCAGCTCAAATGATACACTGTACTGATAGAAGTAGTCATAAAACCTTGGTGCTGGGTGCAGAGGGTCTGTGACAGAGTAGTAGTAGTAGTAGTTCGGTGAATATTCATGACTGTTGCAGTGTGCCACCCCATGCTGAGAGTCAGATTCTACTGTTGTCACAGTACCATTGACGAGATAGCTGCTGGACGATCAGCAGGTCTTACTTAGGACCTTCAGCTGTGATGGCTTCACACAGCACACCCTCCACAGTGCTTTGGGAGCCAGGTAGGGAACATACTGGGACATACTGTGGGGTGAAACAGTGGGGAGGATACAATTGCACAAAAAATACATTAGGAGTGACTACATTAAAGTGTATTCGGACTCTAAGGGTGGTGACATGATGGAAGCAATGGACAAGCGGTTGGGCCGGTAATGACATGGCAAGGGCTATTGGGCTCAAGAGATGGTGATGGAAACAAAAATTGAGCATAGTGGGACCAAGAGATGAGCAGTTGTGCTTGCCGTGGTGGTGAATGACGAGTGGGCCAAAAAGTGAACGTTGGGGTCAAAAAGAGACAGACAATGCGAAATACGACCTTCCTGGCCCTGACCACACCATCTCCTGCCTACTCCATGCTTTGTAAGCAGTATGGAGAGTGAGCAGTTGAGTTTGCGATGACACAGTGGCGGCAGGAGATGAAGGCAAAGTAGCAGTGGAAGACGAATGAGTAGAGTTGAAATGATACGGCAGCGGGGAACAAAATGGGGTATGTTGAAAATGAGTTGGGTACATTGAAAACGAGTTAGGTTGTCGAAAGCAAGTCAGTAACATTCATGTTAGTGGTGTTGAGAACAAGTTGGAGATGCTGAGGAGGACTGCTTACCGGCATTGAGAATGAGTCAGCAGTGTTGAAAGCGAATAAGAGACAGAATCAAGAGCGAGTAAGAGGCGTTGAGAACAAATGGAGATGTTGGGGACAAGTCAGTTGCATTGCAAGCACTCAGTGGGGCCATGCATAGCGATGTACTTGTAGGCATTCCTATTTATTATTAAATTAATAGATGGGCTTGCGCTGACATAGCAAATGGGCCACGGGCATCTCACTAAATACTCTCTGTATGTCAGTCTACTTGTATATGTCTGGGCCCTCGAATGACTGGAACATTCATGGCTAACACCACATATGAATGATAAGCTTGGCATCATCTAGTACACTGAGCTGCCCGATCAGTGCGCCATGTGGTTTCACATCACGCATGGCAGGACAACTCCTAGGTTCACATATCCGGCAACTAGGTTTGACGGTGATGTTAATAAATATCGGGAGCCTATACTTACTCGTGCTACTCGTGCTCATCGTGTTTCAAAATGCGACACAGGACGCCGACAGCCTGGATGATCTGCCACTATTAAGGATGACTGCAGGGTGGATCACTACTAAGTTTCCTAAGCATGGGTCATCAGTTGAGTGGCAGAGATTGACTTGCAACCTGACAAACGGAGACAGTCATTGGCAAAGACTCTGCGACTCACCTTGTCAAGCATGGAGCTCTAGGGTGCAGTCACTGATAATGGGATACTCCATCGTCACTAGTCAGTGAGATCAAGGAACAAGAGGTAGGTAGGAACATACTCGACCAGATCGACTATTGCAAAGCTGATTGACAGCCTCACTGAGGCCTTAGATTGTGGTAGCAGTTGGTCACCGGATCTGTTTAGTGACACCGAACACCCAGAATCCCACACCTGACCCAAGACCCACACAGACTAGAGATTTACAATTGAATCTCCGCCTCAACCTTCACAGGTAAGACAAAGTCCTTCTCTTCCATCACACATATGGTCATCCTAGGACTCTCTGATATTTTACATGTGGATCAGTTGGCACCTCAAGGTGAAATCAGTGGCGCTGTGCCTGCAGCTACAACAGCTCCCGCTGAAGTGGAGTGGCAAGCTTTAGAACTGCACGCCAGGAGCACCGGTGTGGATTATGACAGCTATCCCCATGAGTTCAAATCACTTCTTTCATAGGTCGACTTACCAATCTCTCCTCCTCATAGTGATTTTCTATTCATTATTCCACAACCTCACCCATCAGTGATTCTTGTTGTCCCTCAACTGTGTCATTGACATTTCTTATAATGTCCTTACCAACCCATCGGTTGCACAATCCCTCACGATGACCCCACTTCTCAACCAGACGTGGGTTTCCACACGACTAGAACAGGTTTATAACTCTCATGTACTTCAAGTTCCCGCCGACAATAGTAGGTCTTCATCGCTTTCATATAATCCCACATGATCTTAAGGACTGTTCCAGGTGCAACCAGAGATCAACTCATCGACACCATCCGCCAGCTGATTTTGATAGAAAAGGTACCCATCAAACCCTTATCATTTTCTCATCATAGGCTGACTTTATCTGCAGCTTTCTGATGTTGGATTCTCGTTTCTTAACAAGACTTGTCGATATGTCACCAAGTACCTTCTATGTCTTCCCGCCACATCACCCACCCCTGATGACTCATTCATGTGACTCTATTCGAGCATGCTTGGCGAATCCCTTGCCGATGCTCTGGAGAACACGAGTTGGATCGAGGACTTTGCATACCCTTTCTGGCACATCAAGTCCCCCACAGGTAATACAATGTGGTTCTCAAACAGGATCACACTCGATTTTTTATATAAGACACTCGTTGATCCTGAGTCTAGTCTGCAGGTCAACACACCATCATTTGTCCCCCCCCCCACGATGCTGTCCCCCCAGACATTGCAAAGATAGTGTTCATGTTATCATGGGTACATTTAATCTCCATACGTCGTTAACACTGCTTTGTAGTAAAATGGTTCTCTTGTTTATAGCTTATAGTCGAAATGTGCACTATCGCTCTGAACACGTTTCCACTCAATTCTCCAGGTCTTGAATTAGACCGAGTCCAGATGGCAGCCGGCGAACAGGAAAGGATTATCGGGTTCTTACTGGTTGTTGTTGAGGAGAATACAGAGCGAAGCGTTGCCCTCACCCAGTGGTTAGGTATGTTATCATCCGCGTTGTAGATATCAATATCTTATTGTATCCATTGGAATATAAAATTTTTCTGTCACTCATCCATGATGGGCACAAAGTGACATCCATGATGGGCACAAAGTGAGTCCTTGTGTTTTTCCCCTGACTGTTTACTCATACCAATGCGAGCAAACATCATCTCTGAGCCATATCATACCATGTCCGACATCTCTGATACAGATGCAAGGTTACCCCAAGATCAGTTGAATATCACAGATGATTCGGAGGCTGGCGATGCTGTCTTGAGGCAGGCGTCAATACTAGCTTACTGCAAAAACCTTCAAAGAGTGAGCTCGCGATGGATACAGTGTTGGTTTTAGCTTAACTACCTTTCAGATATTGTTGACCTCCCCAAGCCCTAGTTTGACTGCTTTGATGAAGAAGTTTGCTGATGCATTGCAAAGGAAGAGAGCTATGGCCTTAGCGATGGCAGATGCTGAGCGGGAGTGTCAGGAGTGGCAGAACATCCTCTACAATTTTGTTGGAGAGTCAGCTGTTTGGAAAGTCTCCCAGGTACATCAAATTATCGATGAAGATGTTGTGGATACTGTGAAGGGCCACTATATCAGCAATCGCCTGTGTAAGCTTGCACAATTTTTTGGTGTCAGTGTTGTGACAGAATCACCTGGTAAAGGAAACATTTACTTGGACTCTGTGCTGAACATTGACCACTTGCACGCTAGGTTTCATGTTTTGATACACTTTATTATTATTCACTGCACACAATCCTTCCTCCTACAGTACCAACGTTAGACGTTGTATGTTACCTTTTAAATTTGTATGAGGCCTTTTCTGCATGTAGGTTCTTGTATGACGACAAAATACATGGGCCTATCTTAATTACTCTGCCCAACAGGCTTGATTGTATACTGCACGAGGCCAAAGTTGGCAAACAAGGGGAGTAACAACATCACCTGACATTTTGAGAGCTACTTGTAACAAAGAAAATGTCTGAGGCCATTAGTCCAACTATTACCTGATACTCTGAGTCTATACAAAGTTTGTTTGGACATCCTCCAGTCGTTTGAACGCAAACCAGGTTAGAATTTGCCAAGTGAGGCTGGTAGTGAATGGAGCCCTCCTCCTCTACCTACTGAGTGTGTAAGAGTACTTTCCCTGGGACCACCTCAGGAGAGTATTGTGTAGGAGTCAGTAGGACTTGCTACATGTTCAAGGGCTTAGTAAGATCGCTTGTACATGTAGTTGGTACTCTTTTTTCTGTAAGTGTACAAGCCTTACAGTGCTCATTCGTCTGGAAATGAGCAGTATTGATGGTACCAGCCGAGTCTTCATGCAAACCTGCACACCATGTGGCTGAACTTTCAATGACCAAGGTCCTTTCACCCGCCATGAAAAATGATGCCACAAGGGCAAGAAATAGCACTCTGATGCTCTTTCAAGGGCGAAACAGGTCTATTGGGCCAAACAGGCCTGACATAATGCTGCTAGTGGAAGTTTGGATGTGCAACATTTAAATACATCAACCAGCGGGGTCACCGCCTGACAAAATGTCAAGGACCTGTCCTCACCCAGCTTACACCAGGTAAAAAATTGTTCTTTTGTTGGTCTAATGGTTTAATTACCTGCTTCCAGATGGTCCTGTGACATCAACAACTGGTGGACTGTGACAAGTCAGGACAAGAGAGGCTGCAGTGCGGCAATCACAGAGTGCCATTGTGATTTCGCAACATCGTTCCGGAATGGTTATCTCCACACCCTCCCCTTCATGCATCCCCTCACATGCAAACGGTGTCAGCGTTGGACACTGACAACTCACCATCGTTGTCTCAGGCCTTCCCCTCCCTACCACCTCACATGGCTAAACAATCCTCATGGTCCACTGTACACTTCTGCATGCAAATTGTTGAAGATGCAGTTGAATAGGTTTGGGCTGTTCTGCCTATACAGCAGTGATTCTCCCCCTCCCCACAACCCGGAAGATCCTTATTTGGTCGAGCACAAGTGTCCAGTGCACATCCACTCCAAACCCACTGTGAATCCCTTTCATCCCTACCTGAACAAGAGCTCAATGCATCTTGGGGACTGGTATTGGAACCAAGGAGCGCAAAAGTCTAGGGAAAGCTTCAAGCAGCTACTTGATATTGTTGGGGATCCTACATTTTCACCTTCCAGTCTCACAGACACACACCATGGGGTGCCATCGACGAGTGCCTTGGGCGCAATCAGTTTGACGGTGATGTCATGGACGATGTGACACAATTTCTCAGAGATGCATTATGCACCTTTGCGGCTGATATATCCCCTGCATTTCACACAAGAGAGCTCCAATGTGAGGCTGAAGGATGTCAGCGCTGTGAGGCTCGCACTCATTCTCATCGTGGCCTACACTCGACTGCAATTATCCCATCACATAGACCGAAGACATTCAACCTCCGTACTTATAAACTCCACACACTCAGTGACTACACAACTTCAATTAGGATGTACGGAATGACTGATTCATACTCAACACAGCCAGTGAGTACCTATTATCCATCCAAACTTATCAAGGTGTTCTAACCTTCGCCTCAGGGTGAACGGGAACACAGAGTTGGCAAGGACAGATATACATGCACTAGCAAAAAGGAGTTTGTTCACCAACTTGCGCAAATCAAGTGATGTCAAGCAAGAATACAATGCATTCGTGAGTCTCTGACAAGGAATGGCCTGGTGGAGTCTGTTCCGAACATTCCATACAAACGCTACAATATTGGAAAATCACAACATCTACCAATTGACCTTGACTGATTCGTTCATGAAAACTCAAACAATCCTGCTGTAAAGGTGTGCAAATTTGTTAGGGCTGTATTACCACAATTGAATAAAGTGACAGAATTTCATCCCAAAATTAAAGCATCATCTCCTCCCTCGGGTCAGATCAATACATGTATATACTTGCGACCCAGATGTCAATCCTTGCCTGCCAGGTCTAGACAACAGCTACAACATATCAGAGCTCACCCTCAATCAAGTGGTCTTCAAGAGCGGATGGATCTACCCACACAGTATCCTTCGCATAAACTACACAACATATGATGTCTGCTGCAGTCAGGACCACTTTAACCCCAACAACCATCGTGATATAATGCTACTCTCTGGGAATTCCATAGGAGACCCCACCCATCATTTTTGCTATGCTCACATCCTCAGCATCTATCATGCAAATATCCAGTACATTGGCCCAGGCTTCAAGGACTACGCTCCCTGTCAACTGGACTTCCTACATATCCAGTGGTTTGAATCAGTCTCACCTGATCCTCAACATGGTGCCCCAGCACTTGAGATGTTGTGATTTGTTCCAATGGATACTGAGGATGCCTGGGACTTTATTGACCCCGCAGTGGTATTAAGAGGGTGCCATCTCATCCCTGCCTTTGCGAAAGGACACATACACTCGGATGACACTATGATGTCCCCCTTGGCAAGAGACTCTAAGGACTGGATGTACTATTACATCAACAAGTGGGTACTTGTCAAGTTCGATGTGTATTCTCAAATGACAATATGATATAAGGTTTGTGGATCGCAACATCTTGATGAGATATCATTGGGGCCATGGTGTGGGTCATGCCTACTCACACGTTTGGGTGGCCGCAGCAGGGCAGGAAGAGCCGGCCAGTTTGAGTCCATTGGGTTCATACTATGTGCAGTGCTCCTTGTCCAGTCAGAATGATGAATGGGACCACTTCACCTCACTCGCAAGCTGCATGCCTGCTGTAGTTGGGCTCACACAAACAATGCTCAATGACTTTGGTAACCTCGATAATAGCTTCTCGCTTTCTGATCTACATTGGGAGTTGCCAGGAGATGATCGCACGGACAGCAAATCCAATTCTTTGTCTTCGCAAGAATCCCCCCCTGGCTCTTCCTGAAGGATTTGATGACCTTGTGATAAAAGGCGAAAATGGAAGAGAGTGGACTAGCCACTTGATAGGACGACTCAGGACACTTCTAGGGGCTAGGACTGGAGTCCACAGTGAGTAACCGATGTATTAGAGAGTGGTAAACGAAGATACAGACCTGGAGTCCACAGTGAGTAACCAAAGAGGAAACAATGTGGGCTCCAGGAGTAAGTACGCCTCAGCTACAACAAATATAAACAGGTGCGCCACAATGCAAACACAACACTACAAGTGTGTGTTCTGTATGGGTAGAAGGGTCACAATGGCCTAGAATGACCAGGAAAAGTTGGGAATAGGTAAAGTGAACATGGGGAATCGAATGGGAATGGTTAGGAAGCAATTGGAGCGATGAAGAGACAATGAGAGCGTAATCACCAAATCTAACACCTTGATCCACATTTCTTGCTAACTGGTCTGGATGCTCTTGATTGGGTGGTGTCTGAGGATGAAGATGAGGATATTGGTGGTTCAGATGAGGATTCTGACAACACCGGAATGTATGAAATGTATGGTTCTGACTGGGCTGACGAGGCAGATTGGGATTAGGAAAAACTTGATATATCCCTTTACAACATAGCATACATTCCAATACATGGCCTTGCATTCATGTCCCTCCAAGGTGTAGTAATATGTATGTAGCTGATTCAAACCTTTTTGGAGGTACAGCTATGATTTGTCCCCAACTGTCACAGTGTCTGTTGTAACTAGAGCCTGAGCACTCATCTAAACCCTCGCCACATTGTCCACTCTAAGGCTGCCATTTCCCCATTTCTCCCACTATGTCCATGCGAACGCAAATGTGCATCTCATCTACACTGTATCAGTTCGAACCCATCCACTCGACTGCAACTGCTTGTTTATTGCCCTGACGTGTTACACTACACCCCCGAGCAAAACTTGCCATCATCTCCCTGATGCCTACTTGAGCAAGATCTCTCCCTTGTTACTCCCTGCACATTCAAGTTTATACATCCCTTCCTTTCATCTACCTGAGTTGATGTCAATGGTTCGAGTTGTCATCTATATTTGTGTACACATTATCTGTGTCAACCTGTCAATGCTATTGTTGACGTTGTTGCTAGCTGCAATCACGTTGTTATCAACCTTATTAGCATCATTTTTGGTGATCCAAGATCAATGCCCACCTCCCCACCATGTCAAGCACATTCAATGGCTGCACCGACTTAGTTTCAGCGTGGTCACCCAGATGCCTTGTTTCTGTTGGCTCAAGCATGACCCTCTGAGTCACTTGGCGCTACTACCATGTCAACTTGAGTCATGTCATCCCAACCTCGCCTAAGTGTCCCTTGTCCCTGCCGTCTTTAACTGAGCCCTAATGCTAAGCCTAGTTCCAGCGCCACCACTTGGTTTGCTCATCCTGTTCCCTGCCACATCTTCTGGAGTGTGGTTGCTGAGTTTCATCCCCCATCGTGTCTTCCTGAGCATCTTCCCTACCCACATCTACCCCTTCATCCTCTTGAGCACCGCCGGCTGTTCCTGTCTCCTGCCACATTTCATTGAGTGTTATTGCTCATCCATATCCACCACCTTGTAGGCAATAGCACGGGTACAGTACACAAACGGTCAACAAAGATGTGCCTAAGGACCCCCAGCACCACCCAGCACCATCAGACAATAGAGACACCTGCATATGAGAACAGTCCCCAAGCATCAAGCTTGAGGGGGAGTGGAGTATGAAGCATAGCTGTGATTGGATGTGTACTAGCACTGAAACGGACGCATTCAGAGTGTCAAGGGGCATTAGGGGAAGACAGCAGATGGAGCTGTCAAAGGCATTAGAATGTGTCAATGAGCAGTTGGAACAAATGATCAAGCAGAACTCACAGGGAGAGCTCAGATTGAGCTGGACACATCAATAACTATGGGAAGGGGTCGATGAAGCTATAGAATGTGTCAGTACAGGCCCGAGGATGGGGTGGGAAGGAACTCACCAGGAGGAGGCCCCGTCAAATCAGGCGGCCAGACTGTTGCACCAGGCACTCCCAGCCTAGGAGGCGAGAGGACCAACTCGGGCAATGATGTGAGTGAAGTGCAATGCTGAATTGAACAGGAACAGTACCTGGTACAATGGCAGAGGCCTATGAATGATGAGACTGAGCACATTGACAATACAAACGTGCAGAGTTAAGATGGAGGCCAAGGAGCTGACCCAAGTGATATCGAGCCAAGGAAGATGGACGACTTGGAGTGCTATCAGATTTGCTGGAATGACTACTAGTAGAGGGCACACACAGTGACCAAGAGCGTTGGAAAGGCTATAGGAATGAGTGCATCGATGAGATAGTGAGGTACCTGACCGAGAGAGGTGGACAAGGCAAATTGGAAGTGACGAGAGCCAATGAGGGCAATTCTAGCTGCAATAGTGGTGTAGATGGCAGCAGATATGATGGAGGATAGGGGGGATGGACAACCCAGCAAGTGACGAGTGGCATGACAGGGACAATTGAAACAAGACCCAGAGGGGTCAGTGGGCATACCTGTGAATGGGAATACATCAAGCCTGAATCGGGTGAATCGGATGCATTGTACATGGTGTACATGCACCAGGGAAGGTGCAAGATCAGTTTGGTGGTACATGAGAATAGTGGTATTATGAGCACACCTCTGAGTAGCAGTGCACCACTTAATACTAGTATATGAAATTGTCATGGTACTGGTACTGGTACTATGCAGTAATCTCTATCAAGGTGTATATACTATTATCATTTTATAAACACTGATTCAAAAATGATAATGGAATATCTACAATTATCAAGCACTTTCAGGCTGACCACTAGATGGTCATCTCTTGTTATTTTTTAATCATAATTATATAGATATGATCAGGGAATGATCATTTATAAATCAAATTGATATTGAAATGATAATCAATATATAGTCTATCTGGTTATATACAGCCCTATCAACTCAAGAGCATTATGATTAGAAAGTGATAATGGTATATATGAAATTACCATTCAATATCAACTGATAAGAATAAGCACCATCTTCCTACCTTATACCTCCAACATCCTTGGACTAATACTGGAACCTTCTGGTCCAACTCTCATTTCTATCTACTTCGACTGTAGTCCCTGAATCTCTGTGTCATTGTTCTGATCAAAATTCAACCAGAATAAACTCAAAGTGAGTAGATGTTCATGTACCTCTGAGCCAGAGTTGCAGCTCAAGGTCCCCTTGTATTCCAGTTCTTTTTTACCCATCATCACCACCAAGTAACCTTCCCTCCCTTTAATTGATACCCATTGTTTTACTTGTGCATACCTGTGAGACTGGGCTACACTTTCCACTGACACTTTATGCAGTACCTGTCCACCTGTTCCTCACATGCCCTGTGCACAACATCCAGCACTATCAGTGTACCTATACTAATTTGGCCATCTCTGTTCTCAGACCATGGCCACCACAACTACTATCCTCCCATGATGACATTTTATTGATACTACCTGTATTCTTATCATGTGATCTACTTTACCATGGTATCGTGTCCTCCATCTTTCAGAGCCTGTGCTCTGAGTCCCTACTATAGCTATGAATTCCCTGTCTTCCTGATTGAGTGGAAGGTAGTAGTGTTATTACTGGATTGCAACATTACTGGTAGTTACAATACACTTTGAATGACTATGTACTGCTTGCAATACACTTTTTGGTTTCCATTAACAAACATTGGTTGGAATTTTGCTGTAATCAATATTGCACCTTGCAATCAACTTAGAATTGCATCCATGTCTTTGAACTGCTTGGAACTGACATAATCTCATGCCTAACTTCTAGATATTGGGCATGGTTGGAAGCTCATTGAGACTTTCTTGGAACCAGAGCTTATCAAATTCCAACCAACTTGTGGGAATTTTGGATATTTGTGGAACCGTATTGAGATGCCAGCAGTAAATTGGGTCCTTTCAAGCACTTCCAAGTGGTGGGAACTCAATATGGAAATTTCTGACAAAGCTTCCTCACTATCTTCAGCCCTGTCTCAATGGAACAATGGGCTAGGAACACCCTCCACCCCACAGATGGACATCCAAAAGTTCAAGGGAGACTTTCATAGGTTCAAAACAGTGTTTGAATTAGAGGCAGGGTGAGCCAAGATGAAAAATGTCAATGATGTCTTCAGAATCCTGCAAATGGCGATAGACCTCAACATGGCCAAGGCAATGGCACTGGTGGAAGGAATGGCAGAGGAAGCCGAAACCAGATTAGAGTAATGGAGACCAAAAAGGAGTTCCTGTTTAGGAAGTTTATGAAAGAGTGGGGGATCTCCAAAGAAATGGTGATCAAAACCCTCCAAATCTGCTACCAGAAGTACAAACCTGACAAAGAAGCTGAAAGGGGTAGCAAGGAAGAAGAAGCCATAAACCAGGTCTCTGTGAATGAGGATTTTTGAAAGGGAAGCAAAGATCGACGCCTTCTCTTCCCAGGATAGCCCCTGTAATAGTAACCAGTACCAAGTCTAAATCTATGAGAATCTCCACTTCCCTCTATGAAGGTATTACAGGACAAATTGTCAACAAACCTGTGCTTGTGGACAGCAGGGCAACCAGATGCTTTATTGACCAACATCTGGTGAACAAATTTGGATGGAGAAAGAAATGAATGAACCCCCACTAAGGGCAAGCAATGTGGACAAGATCACAAATAGCAGCAGCCTAATTTGGCATCAAGTAACCCTGATACTTCAAATTGGGGAGAAGGAGCAACCTAGGATGTTTATGGTAATTGACTGTGGCAAAAAAAGCCTAATCCTGGGACTACCTTGGCTCAGGGAGGTCAATCCCTTGATCAACTGGGTCAAGGGGATGGTAGAACTACCAAACGTATTGCCGAAACTATGGCATGACTTCCCAAAAGCAATCATCCAGTGATACCTGATCTGGTATCTGGGAATAGATCCCGATCAGAAGATAGCATGACTCTGGAAGAAAAAGCTAGATCACAAGGCAGCCAAGGCATACCCTATATGAAAAGCCAGTGTCTACTACCCTAGTGGCTGTGGCAGACAAGAAAAAGGTTGCATTACTGCCTGCTTATGAAGCATACAAGAACATATTTGGAGAACCCCCAGAAGGAGAACTTCCTCCATCCAGGCCATTCAACCACACCATCAAACTACTACATAAAGACTTTCTACTGAAACAAGCCAAATCCTGCCCCCTTAACCTACAAGAAACTCAGGCTTGCCAAGAGTTCATAGACAAGCATTTACAAAGTGGCCAGATAGCTCCCTCAAAGTCTCCACAAGCCTCCCCTTTCTTCTTCATACCTAAGAAGGACAGGAACCTCAGGCCCTGCCAGGACTACTACTGTGTAAATTCTGGAACCGTCAAAAACACCTATCCCCTCCTGCTTATCTTGGATCTCATGGACAAACTTAAGGACTTGTCCATCTTCACCAAGATGGATGTCTGATGGGGATATAACAATGTCCTGATTAAACCTGAGGACAGGTGGAATGCAGCATTTGTTACCCCTTTTGGCCTTTTCAAGCCGATAGTGATGTTCTTCAGCCTTTGCAACTCTCCCATGACCTTCCAGGCCCTGAAGGATCACATATTTGGGGATATGATAGCTGAGGGATGGTTAATTATCTACATGGACAATCTCCTCATCCATTCGTAAAACCAAGAGGAACATGACCAGTGAACCAGGGTGGTCCTCCAGCAAATAAAGGAACACAAGTTGTACCTTAAGCTAGAAAAGTGTAGCTTCAACATGGCAGAGGTGGAATACCTCAGGATGGTAGTAAAGAAGGGGGAAGTGAAGATGGATCCAACAAAGTTGACCGCCATAGAAAACTGGCAACCACCCATGTCCATAAAAGCAGTCCAGTCCTTTATTGGCTTCTGCAACTTCTATCAGAAGTTCATTGCCAGCTTTTCAGACCTTGCCTGACCCCTTCACGACCTAACTAAGAAGGGAGCCTCATGGGATTGGACCGGCAGATGTCAAAACACCTTCCAGCACTTGAAGGCCATTTTTCTGATCAAATCAGTACTACGATAATATCCCGATACAGCCAAACCATTCACGGTTATAACAGATGCTTCCCTTCTGGCCACCAGAGTGGTCCTAATGCAGAAGGATGAAGCCAGGAACCTTCATCCATGTGTCTACTTCTTGAAGACCTGTAGATTGGTGGAACAGAATTATGACATTTACGACAGAGAAATGTTGATGGTCATCCTAGCTCTGGTAGAATGGAAGCATTATCTCACTGGTATCCTGCATCCTGTCACCATCCTCATTGACCATTGGAATCTTATGTACTTTAAACACCCCTACTCCCTCTCCAGGTGCCAGGCACGATGGCAGATGTTCCTCCAGGATTACAACCTTATCTGGATGGCCCTTCTAGGAATGGCAATGGCACCAGCAGACACCCTGTCCTGCAAAGACAAAGTCGATGTTTTGCAAAATAACCAAAATGTAGTATACCTCCCATCAACAGTGTTTCTCTGTCGGCTAGACATGGCCTTAGCAGACAAGATCTCCTGTTACACCACAGATGACCCCTTGGTGCTGGATGCACTATGAGCACTGTCCTTCAACTCTCCACTCCTGGTCTGGACTTCTCCAGGGGACTGGACCTTTATTGATGGTGCCCTATACTACAAAGGGCACCTTTATGTGCCCGAACTGGCTTGTCAGGAGCTCCTCCACCAACTACATTCCTCCCCAGCAGGAGGGCACAAGGGCCATTTTCACACACTCACCCTCATCTCTTGTGATTACTGGTGGCCAGGCCTTCCTTCCTACATCTGCTGCTTTGTCCAGGGTTGCTTTATTTGCCAGGCAAATAAGGTCAATACCCACCCAGTCATTCCAGGCCTCTCCCCTATTCCCTCCTCAGCCACCTGCCCATTCCAGCAGATCTCTGTTGATCTCATCACTGATCTCCCACTCTCCAGGGCTTTCAACTCTGTTATGGTCATGGTCAACCATGACCTTATGAAGGGGATAATTTTCATCCTTGCACTAAAAAGGCATCAGCAGCTGACATTGCTGCTCCCTTTTTTAAATGTGTCTTCCCACGATACAGCCTCCATGACAAATGCATATCAGACTGAGGGATACATTTCACCTCTACCTTCACCAAAGAGCTTACGCAATTCCTGAAATATGATATAGCCCTTTCCACTGCTTACCACCTCCAGACCAATGGGAAAATGGAACAGGTGAATGAGGAACTCAAAACTTATCTATGCATCTTTTGTGGAAATACCCCTGAGAAATGGAGCAAACTCTTCCCATGGCAGAGTTCTCACACAACTCAGCAATGCACTTGGTCACAAATGTGTCACCATTCTTCTTAATGATTGGATATGAACCATGGGCATACCCCCCACTCCAGGAAACCACCTTCCTCCCAGCTCTGGAGGATCACCTGAAACTCCTTGAATGAGCATACACAAAGGCTCTAGCTGTGCACCAGAAGGCCCAATGGGACATGAGAGAATGAGTGAACTCTAGGTTCAAGGGATGGAAAGTTGGTGATAAAGTATGACTGGAAATGAAGGACTTATGAATCAAATATCCCCATCAGAAATTAGCCCCAAAATGGGTCAGCCCTTTTGAAATCACCCAGGTCCTAAGCAAACTTAATTACCGCCTCACCCTCCCACAGTTGTGGAAAATACATCCAGTCTTTCACACCTCTCAATTAATGACTGCCACCTCCTTGACTGAATTCAGCCCCACCTTCACACAGCCTCCTCTGCAAGTCATAGAAGGGGAGGTGGAATACAAAATCAAAACCATCAAACGCCACCACCATAAGAGGTGCAGCTGGGAATACCTGATTGGGTGGAAGGGCTATGTGGAAAGTGAGGACACCTGGGAACCCATGGCTAACCTTTCCCATGCCAAAAAAGCATTAAAACCTTACCAAGCATGCTTCCCAAAAGACTTCCACAAACAGAACTGATCCCTCATTCCCTACCCACCATGTTCACTGTCCTTAACCTCTATGCCCTGCTCATTTCCTATATCTTTGTCACCTTCCACAGTCTTCTATTGGAGCTATAGCCAATACAGAGTAATCTTCTCTCTGACAACCCTATGGGGACCACTGTCCCTAGCCATAATTCCTACATAAATTGCAGGACTGCCTGCTAGAGATTGGGACATGGCTCCAACTCCGCCACCAACCCAACAGACTCCAACTTCACCACCGCCTCCTCCCATGATCCCTGCACACCCACCCATGCCACCTGCACCACTAGTTCCCTCACCACCATCTCAAGAAGTGCTTGACCAAAACTGGTGACAGCAGTGGGTAATCACCAATCATGAGGAGAATGGAGGGACAGATATATAAAGCTGAGGAAAAACACAACACCCCTCCTCAGAAAATGCAACCCCTCTCCCACTTCCGCAATCATGTCCTGGCCTCACCCATTGAGCTCTTCCCCCCCCACTCCCTTACAGTGGAATACCCTGACCACTGCGAGCTACCAGAGGAGTTCCCACTCTTCCTTGACCATCTCACTACCCGTCAATGACGAGAACTCTGCTCTGTTATCCTCAAATGTCCCCCAAAAATGCCTCTTGAACCCGTACCACCACAATCCCCTCCTGGGAAAAAGCCCCCTCAGCCCAAACACGCCTGCACCATCGACTCTCCATGTTCCATCCGTCTCTCAGACATAGGAAGGACCTTCCACTCCCTACCCAAAGGCACCCTCTATGCCCGATTTATCCCCCCAGCTATTCCCCTCCCTGTCCTACGGCATCTAGCCAAGGAACCCCCCACCTGGACCTGGGTGACGAAGGATGGCCCCAACAAGGGCAAGACCTTCAAAGTCCCCACCATCCCGGTAGCTGTGCATCCTGGCCTGACTAAGGCGCAAGCCTGGTTCGTGCCAGTCTTCCACACGTTCAAAGCCCTCCTCCATGCTCACGCCCTGGACCCTGAGACTGGTCGGGTTCTGCCAGCCTTTGTCCAGATCTTCCAGAGCAACATGCTTATTCACCTCCGCTCCCAACTCAGCTCCCTCCCACGCATGGACCAGGCTAAGCCCAACCTGAAACCCTCCCCCCCGCCCGGCGCCCCAACCAACCCCCCCCCAGCTCCAGCCCCCACACCACTCCAGAAGACAGTTGAACTCCTCGAGAGCCATATAGCTGACCTCGAGAAGAGGCTGGAGCAGCTTTCATCCTCCATCTGCCATTGCGGCTCTGACAGAACCGACTCAGAGTCCTGATCAAGTGGCCACTCACTAGCCGCCTCACTCCCTGATTCCCCCAGCACTGCGCCTACGGTGATCCCCCCTGCCGACCCCCCCTCCCCGACGAGATCTGTCACCTCAACTGCATCCTCATCCTCATCCACTGTCCAGAGCCGTACCCCCCACCCCTCCATAGAATGGCTTGACGACGTGCTCAGGGACCCACTGTGCCCAGCCTTCTTCACAGCAGTCGACTCTGGCATGAAGCCCATCTACCACCGCAGACTCCCGGATGACGTCCCCCAAGTCGTGATGATCCAATTCCGAGTAGGCCCTCCCTGGTATGCAGGGATCGACTACAACGGCAACCTCTGCCTTGCACCCTCCTGTGAGGGCAACCTCATCGACATAGCATTCACGTTGTTTGGACACTCACCCGACCACCCTGTACACCACCCAGCCTAGCTGGGACCACTCTCGTCACCCCCGACCCCACTCAGCCTTAACCCCACACTTCAGTGCTACTCTGAACCACCTCCTAATACCAGTTGAGATTGGGATAGGTAGTCAGTACCAGGGCTTGTTAGTCAGGGTGGCGGGGGAAGCAGGCCCCTCCTCTTGCCGTTTCTTTTACAGTTAACCTCAAGATACCAGGTCAGCTTCCTTAATTTCCGCCAGCCTGCATTCCCTTTCCCACTCTACCTCACTTGACCTGGGTCGGGTGCTGGTAAATGTTATCCATAGTTATGTAAAGGCCATACTGCACACATTAGTTATCACCCTGCCTGTATTGTCCTACATAGGGTAATGCACCCCAATGGACAGTAATTGATTCAAAAAAAAAAAAAAAAAAGTCCCCCAGCCCTCCTCAAGCTTCAGGCCCTCCGAATATCAGACCTTCAGTCCCCTCATAGACTACATCCTGGCCATCCACACCCTTAAGAGATTTCTTATTGTCCTATCCTGGAAGGGAGGAGATCCTGTATTGCCAGTGACAATGGCATTGGCATTTGCTGTATCTTTGTCACTCCCAAGGTATTATAATGAAATGCTGGAGAGTGGGTACATGTCCCTGGTCACTGCCCTTCCATATCAGATGCGATATTCCATGGTGTGTAATGTGTTCAACAACCTCCCCACCAGCAAATTCCAAGGATACCTGGTCCAGGTCAGAGAATATGCCAGACCAATTCATCCCACAGTGGACTTGTCTGAGGGACTCGCCTTCTCCCTTCAAGTATGTGTCCCTAACCAGTGGGGTAAGAGATCTGGTAGAGGACAAGTACCTAAGTCATCCTCATGCAAGATGGACCTTGCCAACACCTTCTCCCCCCCCACCACCTCCCTCTTGAGCCCTGTCTGTGCCATCAACTTTATACCCCCCTCCAATGACACTTCAGGCACCACAACCTCACTGGCCAGTGGACCTACACTTGTGGGACCCAGACCCAATACCCTGCCTTCCTCCTCGACCCTCTCCAACTCCACCCTCTCACGCCTGGACTCTCCTGCCCCCACCAAGGTCTCCTCCACTAAGGCAGAGGCCAGATGGGATAAGTCCCATGCCCATCATGGAGTGGCCTATCATGATAATCACATCCCCTGCTTCATGCTTTACACCCTTGCTCTACACCCTTGCCAATTCCACCCAAGTCACTGCAAGGACAATCATCACCAACTACATGCATACTGTGAGCAAGCTCATAACCCAGCTCCATGTGATGACTGCCATGAGTGTGGAGCTCCCAGACATTGGCACTCAGACTGCCCCCAATATACCTGCCCAGGCTGTTGCATCATTGCCCCAGGACATCCACAGTATTTGTGCCCAGTCCAATCTTGCACTTGCCTGTGCTGTGGTGAACAGGATCATCCCAAGCAACACTGCACTGCCAACCTCCCTCCAGATGACCTGGATTGGAATGACTATAACAAGCTCTGGAACAAGGGAGACTGGGACGGCCCAGATAGGGATTGAGGTGGCACCTCAAACTGTAGCAGAGGGTAATGTTATGGTCTGGACTGACATGGCTCACCATCAGCAGGACTTGCACTACACCTTGCACAAAGCAGTCATCAATGGGTTCTTACAAGGCATAGTCTCCTATGTTGACAACAAGATAGTACCCAGAGAAGACTTTCCTTGGTCTGTGGTAGAAGAATGTTTTCGATCAGAGGATGACATCCTCTGATGACTACATGGTTGGTTGGACTGTTTCTCTTTACTTTCTCGCATGTATTGAGCAGGCCCACACTGCAACCTTTATTCCCACTTACTTCATTCTGTACACCACCATATGGACTCTATCTAGATTTCCCAGGTTACATAGTATGCTTTCCCATGGATGTGAGAAGCTCTCTCACATCACCTTAGTCACCTTTCCCATGGATGCTAATCCTCTCCTATAACCATATCTCTTATTATGGTTACGTTTCCCCCTCCCCCAATAGTTATGTATAAATACCCCTAAATGACACCATGTACTTTAGTTTGATCTACACAATTTACCTGCATTCTCATCTCCCACTGCTGGCAAGATAGGTTCTTCCAGCAAGACTCAGTTAGAACTGAATCCCCACTACCAAGCCCTGCTTATCATTCTCTATGTCTACTGTTCACTCCTAGACAAAGTCAGGAAACTGGAACAACAGGACGTATATCATAACACAGTGCTGCCATTTTCTTCATCATCCTCAGTTTTGTGTTTCTGGTAACAGATCCTGGGAGTCTTGATTGCCATTTCTTCAGAGATCCCTTGTTCCTTCATGAACTTTTGGAATGGAGATTTTTTCTTGGTTTCCATAGCTCTTATCTGGTTTTGACTTCCTCCACTGTTTCTCTCCTGGTTCCAGTTCCTTTCTTTTCCCTTGAAGTGGCTATTCAGGTACCTTGGATGGTTTTGAGTTGAGCACCCTGGTTTCTTGCAGATAAAGCAGAGCCCTTTGGCAAAACATTCTGCTCATTCATTGGGGGTGAGGTGAATGGTGTCTACATCCATCTGGTAGGGATCCCACTCATTGTTGTGGTGGTGAATCAAGGGAGACCACCCAGTCCCTCCTCCTCGATCATACTTGCTTTGTTCCACCAGGTCATAGAACTCTCTGGCCTTGTCTAACCACTCCTTCATTGTCTTGGATTGCAGGTTGACTAGGGTCATGGCTTGTGCTGTGCTTAATACTGCTTATGTCTACTGCTTGATGGAGCACGTGGAAGACATCATGTACATCCTTCATTTTAGCCCGTCTGGCTTTCAGTTTGAAAACTGTTCAGAACTTGTGGAAATCTCCTTTAAACTGGTGGATGTTAATGGAGTGGAGGGTGTTCCTAGCTCATTGTTCCATCAAAGCTGGGCAGGGGGTGATGAGGAAGCTTTCAGCGAGTTCCTTGAATTTAAGATCCTTTCCGTCTCCCTTGTCATTGTACATCCTGTCATACCATCCTTCAGTGAAGGCTTTTCCTTGTCCTTTGCTCATTCTATTGAGGAAGATAACACATCATTGTTTGTCTCCCTTGGGAGCAGTATCTCTGAAAATCTGGGAATTGGTGTTGAAGTATGTGCACATCTGGTGGTGCCATCTGTTGGCATCCTCTGTCTCTCCAGAGAAGCCCTCAGGAAGGGCTGCTTTGTTGTCTTTGTATTCATCTGCCATTGCTACATCGATCACCTTCTGTGTTTGTTCGTGAATTCAGGTGAGGGTATCAGGAGAGGGGGGTTGATAGTCCTTATTGTTGCCAAAAAGATCAAAGCATTCTTTGTCTTGTTCCAAATGTGGGTTCTCAGGGGCCTCACACATTTGTAGAGGTGGGTCAGAAAGTGGCTCTGTATCAATGTTGATCTGTACTTCCTGTTCAGACTCTCTTCCATCCTCTTCATATTCCTGCTCTCCTGGTTTACTCTGTATGGGTTCAGAGGTCTGATCCTCAGTTTGTCTAGGGATAGAATACTCTGCTGTGGTAGGAGTCATATCAACTGTGATCTGTGGTTCTGGGGAGCTTTCAGATCATAGATGAGCTGGAGTTTTTAATGTCCCAAAGATGGATCTGATTTGAATTGAGGTGCCAGGTATGTACCTACTTCTTGTTGCTGGGTGATGTGTTGTAGGTGCCATATGAGGAACCACCAGGTTGGTATGTGTAGGGCAAGGTTGCAAGGATGTAGGGGTGTTGGACTGATCTTCAGATGAGTCATCTGATGGGGGGCCTCAGTAGGATGTGATGAGGGCAGGCAGGCTTCGAACTTAAGAGTTGGAGCCAGGGGAGGAGTTTGATCTTTTGTTACAAGATGTGTTCTGTTGCTCTTGTCTCCTGAGTTCATCTATGAGGGAGCACCAAAAATAGAGGATTACTAGTAAGGCTTGGTAAAGGGGATCCAGTCCATTGTTGGTCTTGCTAGAAGATCCTATCTTTCTAGCAGAAGATGATGAGAATGCAGGTGAATTGCGTAGATCAAACTACAGTACAAGGCACCCCTCAGGGGTATTTATACATAACTGTGGATGATGGGAAAATGTAACTGTGACAGAAGATACAGTTAGAGGAGATAGCGTCCAAGGAAGATTATCTAAGTAACATGAGAAGTATAAGATCTGCTGGAAGAAGCTAAATAGGGTCTGTATAACAGTATACAGGATGAAATAGACTGGAGAGGAAACCATGGTGTGGACCTTGGGAATGAAAACAAGAAAGAAGAGAAAAGCAATCAAACCAACCATGGAGTTATTGGAGGATTTCTTCATTTGTCATGAACTGTTGTTCTATAGCCTCTCAAGGAAAGTTTCCACCTGGGACTATACAGCTGTTGATGTAGGACACCAACTCCCAGGTAAGCCCACTTTGAATGGCTTCCCTGAGGGTGTAGTCCAACTGCTCCTGATGCATGAGCAGGTTGTCCCAGACTGACTCTCCATTAGAGTCCAGGGACCAGCAGATGGCAATGTTCCCCCTCCAGGTACTAGCAAATGTCACCAGGTGAAGAGATCTTGTCAAAGACCATCTGCTAGGCCCCCCTGGGAATTACTTCTGGCAGTGGATCCACACCTCATCAACCCCTCCCTCTCCTCTACCCCTGTCTCACACCTTGTGGGCCTGGGAGTACCCCCACCTCCCTCTCCGCCATCCCTCTTCAGACCAAATGGGAGCACCCCCCCACCCCACCTCCACACCTCCCAGTCCTTCCACCACTACCCTACCATTGCTTGACTAGATCAGTGATGCCAGTTCAGAGGTCACCAAAGCGGGCTGGGATCTCAGATTGGGAGAATATTTCTTTGCCCCCAACCACATTCCTGCCATGATTCAACCTGGTAGTCTGCCACCCACTCCACAGGTACACTGCACTACCCCCCAAGCCCCTAGACCAAAGTTCACTCCCATAGCTCTGGACAGGGAGGTCTGCTACTCCTGTGGAAGTCCCTTCCACTTCTGCCCCAACTGTCCCCTCTACACCTGTTCCTTCTGCTGACAAGCTGCTTCCAAGCATCCCCAACATTCCTGTCACCTCAACCCCTACCAATGTGCCAATTGCAGAGAGCAGGGACACTCTGCTGCAGAATGTGGCACCTACCTCAACAACCATACCTGGGACGACAATGACATTGTCTGAAATGAAGGGGACCATGATGGCTACTGAGTCAGAGTCTCAGTCTAAACAAGGGGGTAATATTACAGGCTGGGATGAACTCTATGCTAAGTACAACAAGTTGAATGCTACTATTGACAGAGCTACCAAAGCCCTAGTCAGTGCAGGACTCCTCAGCATACTTGAGCAGAATCAGTACCTGGTCTATCTGATGAGCAGATCAGATGTGGGAAGCCCAACCACAGAGTAGCTGGGTACCTATTCTTCTTTGTCATCTCTTTTTCACTTATCACCCAATTAGATCTTATCTTCTACACCACAATATGGACTAAGTATGGACAGGTGCAACCCCGCCACAGTATGTCTTTTTATTTCATATTCCCCTTTTGCTCACACTGCCTTTGGGTGGAGCTTGTAGTTAATACATTTATGGATACCTCTCTCCTCTTACCTACTCCCTTGCATAGGTGGTAGTTTCCCATACCCCATACAGTTACATATAAAAGCACCCCCATCAGTGTTCATGTACTCTAGTTAGATCTACACAATACATAGTGTAACTTACTCATGCCACTTGACAAGTGAGACCCACTGCCCTGGCTTGTAATCACCATACTTGAGTTATCACCACTCTAGTCTTCTTGTATTCCCTCAGAACCTACTTTCAAGTCTTTACCCTCTTACTCCTTGAAGTAGCCACATGGTATTGCTTTAACACTTTACTATTTGTGCCTTGGGAGTATCCATCCAGGTTTCATAGCTCTTTAAGTCCAGAATTTGATTCCTGGGTGTGATTCTGATCCTGGATGGTCAGGTAAAGCAGGATCAATTACTGGTCCTCTTTTATTCAGAACATCCCTAAAATATACACTATTAGTATTTAGATTAAATTTCTAATAGATCAGAATGCATCTGAGTGTATCACATTCAACCATGATCTTTGCATGCTCAATCTCAAGTTCTCTGTTCTGTTCCTTGAGTTCTCTTATGTAGTCCATGTAGGCTGGATTGAACCATGGCTATCAGTTTGACATGTATCCTAGAATATTAAAACAATCAATAAAATCTCATGGACTTACAAATTGATGCTGATCTGATGACAAGCCAATATCTGATGACCATGACCTTTGGAGCTGTGTAGGTGGTGGTGGCTCCAAATCTGGAGCACTAGATGAAGATAATGAAGATAATAACAGGGTGGAAGGTTTGTGAAGTCACATGATATGCAAGAATGAAAAAGAAAGGAATTAATGATACAAGGAGTGATAAAGTGATAAATGTGGGTGGACAGAACTGGAAAAAAATGGAGGTGGGGAGCTTTCAAGTTAAGATATTATCTAATCACAGTGATTCCCAACTTGGACTTGGTGTACTTACTGCAATGGTAGACTTATCCAGACAACACTTATGTCAACCAACTTTATCCAGATTGCTATTCCTCTCAGACACCCTGAGGACACATATTTATTTGTTCACAATCCAGAATTTCCAGGTCCAATAGTATATATCTCATTTGTGTTGAACAGTTCACTCAATCTGTTTATAAACAATTGAAATCATCTTTTCTCGTGCTCAGACAGACCTATCTATCTTGGACAACAAGGTAGACAACAATGTTACCAAGAATCTAATGGTCAAGAAGAAAGAACATTGTTCTACAAGTCACATAGTTGCATCATTTCCATTGCCCAAAGCAAGTCTAACTGGGACTACTCTCTGTTCTCAATTGCCTTCAAACAAAGTGAGTATATGCTATGTTTCTAATGGATGATCCTAACCCTAAACTATATAGGAAAATGTCCAGTCCAAGAAGGTACCAAAGTACAAAAAACCAATCATAAATAGGTCCCACAAGTAGAAAACCAGCTGTTGCCAAATGTGTGCCATGTTGCTGAGAGTTGCTGGGCTAGTGTATGAGTATTCAAGTCCAAATGTTTAATTGCCTGCTGTGTTACTGTAGGAAAAAGCTATTCTACATCATTGTTGCCATCCTCCTCCTTGTCTGCTTCCTGGTCTGGCATAAAACTTGAGATACTTAGACTAGAGCACTCTATTACAAAGTATCTTCCTTCATCTTCATCAAACACTTCACCTGGTTGTCCATATGATATCATTGCAATGACACTAAGAATATCTTCTACTGTAATGGCAAGCATGATATCAGTTTTCCAACAGATCAAGATCATCATCTGAGAGGTCTGTAAAACTTCTTTGTTGGGTGGTGAGAAACAATGGACAAGCACAACATTGGCAAACTGGTGTTTGTTGATAGCTAGCTGTGTGAAATATTGAACTTTGCCATAGATGTTTCTACCAGCAAGAATGAACTAGAACTAGATGAAAAACAGGTCAAACAGTTGAGTTTTAGATACTTACATTAACCATATGGGCAACCCAGAGGTTACTAGCTGATGACCTAAGGGTTTCCCTCCATACACTATGGACAATCTGGCCATTTGATAAGTGAAGGTGAGCCCATCATTGGATCTTTGGAAGAGGCCCAATGTGACAGTCAAGGAAATTCTGGACCACATGCATAGTGCAATGGGATAGATAGACAGGAAGTTTATCATGTTTGCAAAGAAGTATATACCCATTGCCATGATCAACCAAACCTTGTGGAAGCTTGTTTGGATTGTCAACAAGCTCAGGTAATGCTGCAAGTAAGCCATTAACATGTACACAATAGACACCTTCCTTTGCAAAATTGACAAGATAGTTGAAAGGCTGATGAATCTCTTGCTTTAGATTCTCTATTGTCCATTCAATGGTCCACTGAGCATAGCATATCCCAGGGCCCTTTTGGAAGATTTCTGAGGCTAGATGAAGAATTTGATGTACAGGTGGATAAACAAAGTACAGGTGATCATTTCAACACTGATAATATAACTCTTCAAACTCCCTTTTCAAAGCAGCTAAGAGGACCCTAGCTTGCATCACAGTGTCATGGTCAATGGAGCACTGCATCATGATCTGAAAACCTCACACAAGTTTGCTAAGGTTTTGCCAAAAAGGGGGTGGAAGAAGATGCCAAAGGTGAGTGGAAGCAAGGCCAAACATGTAGAGTTGGAACTTCCAGGTCTTGTAATCTGTGTAGATCTGCTGAGCAATGTTATGGGATTTTGTGTCAAACAAGCCAGGTATGTATTTTCTGGCCAACTCAACCACATGTCCATGTGCTTGTCAGACAGCATCATCATGAAGAACAGCCCATTCCCATGTTGCTATATCATCTGTTGCTGCACAGGGAATCATATCATGCCAGAGGGAGATTAGATGTCCAGTAATGTTTGCTGCAAGGTGCATGAGATCCATTGTCATGCAAAGAGGAACACCAAGGAAATGTGAGTGAAGAAGACCAAGTAGTAATGGTGCTTTTGTGATACCAGTTTCAGTTCATAACTGGTGCTGATTTGGGGAGGACATGATATATAAAAGATTAGTGGAATATTTGGGGTTGCCAGGAGGGACATGTGTCAAGGAGATATCTGAATGATCTGTCCCAGAAGAAGTACAGGATAATAATAAGAGTGAGAATCCTTGTGCCATCCTCAAACACTGCAATACAGATGACACCTATTTTTTCCACAATGGTCAACAAGGCCATCCCAATAGACAAGACCTGGTTCATCAGTGGTTGTCAGATATAGATACAGGTCCAAGCAGATATATAGATTTCAAAATGAGTCCTATATATTTAATCCTTCTTTTTGCAATGCAGCAAGGTGATGTATACCAACAGCAAAGAATGAATTGAGATGCTTCAGCTTCTTCAGTCCTGGAATAAATCCACCAGGAAGGACATGTACCTTGTGATAGCAGTGATCAGGTGAGAGATTGAGAATTACCAAGACATACAACCAACAGTCTGACTCCTTGTCCTTATAAAGTTGACCACCATCCAACATTGTCAAGAGGACAATGTTATTCTCTTTGATGTAGCCAGCTTGAAGCACAGCACCTAGATAATCCCACCCCATCACAATATCATCAATGACAGGAATATGGTGGGTATGTTCAACCTCATCAAGGATTTCCTGGGTTTATCTGGAAAGGTATTTTATCTTTTCTGTGCTCTTAGGATTTTGATAAAGTGACTGAAGCTGTGGGCCAATGGGTAGTGTAGTAAATGTCTTCAACAGAATCTTTGCATGATTTTGGGAAGTATCGGCACAAGATTCTTTTCATTGAGACATATCACACATGGGACAATGCTCTAAATTTGCATATGGACCTGTAAAAGCAATACACAAGTCCAGACACAAGTCATACTCAATCAGTTCAATCCCCATATACAATGCAATCAACTTTTCAACTGCATGGAATGAGAGTGGCTCATCAACTCCTGCTTGAGGAAAGTTCATCTGAGCAGTTGTGATGACATGATTATAGGCATTTTATAATGCATGCTCTATCACTAGATAGACTGAGATGCTATACTGTACAGCAAGCATCACAATGGTGAGCTGGAAAATGCCTCTTGAACCCATACCACCACCATCCCCCCGTGGGAAAAAGCCCTTCCCCCCCTGCATACCTGTAACCTACTCACTCCCTGTGAGCTGAAGCTCTCTGATGTCAGATGTCAATTTCATCACTTCTCTAAAGGGACCTTCACCTCATCCTTTTGTCCACCACTAGTCCCTAGAGCAGTCCTGCACTACTATGCTGCTACCCCCTGGACATGAACCTGGACCATAAAGTCTGGGCCCAAGAAAGGCCAGTCCTTCAATGTCCCCACCTTCCCCATCACCTGCTTGGAAGATGCAGACAAGTCCACTAAGTGGGCTATCTCAGTTTTTCACTCCTTCAAGGCTCAGCTTCAGGCATCTGCCTGCAATCTCTCCACCAGCAAGGTCCTCCCCTCCATTGTCAAACTTTTTCAGAGCAACATGGTCCTTCATATGAAGGTCCAATACCCACCCTCCACAACTGGGAGAAATCCCACAGATTCTCACCCCCAACTCCCAGACCTGCACCTCCCACTGCCTGCCCCCACACAACAGAAATAGCACAGCTCTGCGCAGATCTCTCCACACTCCAGACACTAGTTGCCACCTTCACCAATTCAGAAGTGGCATCTCTCCCATTCCCCTCCTCAGCCCCAACAGTTTTCCCTGCCAGGCTCCCCTCCCCCTCCCCCTCCTCCCTCTCCTCTGTTCAAAGTCACACAGCCCCTCCCAACCTGCCATGGCTCCAGTGGGTACTGGACCAGCCCACCTGCCTCCCCTTTTTGCACTGCTGCAACTCAGCTAACAAGCCCATCTATGCCAAGGCTGTCCCCAATGATATCCCACACGTCATCCTGATCACTGCAGATGGTTAATCACCAGTATACATAGGCTTTGACTCTAACAGCAACCTACAAATCTTGGGTAATGCTCCTGGTGAGTTAGTTGAGATAGCCTTCCATGTGCCTCCCCACACCCTCACTCCACCTTCCTGACCCCCCCTCTTCCCTTCCCACCTATATGCAACAGGTCCCCCCTGATCTCTCTACCTCTACCACCCCACCTCACCACTAAACCCCAGGGAACAGATGAGAATCTGGATTATTCCAGGGGTGGAGGGAGTGACCACTGATGCACACGTACTAACTACCTCTAGGTCCTACTATGTCACTCCCTCCCCTCAGCCGATTACCTCCTTCCTCCTTACAAGATGGGAGTGGGTTTTCATGTTATGCACTAGCCACGATGGGGATTATTTATATCATGTTAGTTATCACCCTGGGGACCTTGGATGGGTATCCCCATACAGGCTCTGCCCAGACGAGACCATCCCCCTGCATGTATTGTTCTACATAGGGTACTGCACCCCAATGGGACAGAAATGGAAATTAAAAAAAAAAAGGTGAGCTGAGTCTCAGGAGGGTGATGAAATCTCTCAAGCATGTTGTCTGAGAACTTGGCTATGGGATCTATAAATGAGGCATCCCAGATAAGCCTGATAAACTCAATGTTGTCTTGTAAGTGAGGAATTCTGGGAACACAGGCAAGCCCATCAAAGTCAACAAGAGGCAGTAAATAGCACTCATAGGCTATGTTGTGGACACAAGGGAATGGGGGAGGTAGCACTCAAGCAGCTGGTGGCAGGGTGGGTGGCAGAGGAGGAGAAGGAGTGGGAGTTTCTGCTCTGTTTAGACCACCAGAACAACCCTTAAAATCCATGTCCAGATCCAAGAATGGCCCAGAGTCATCATCTTCCCAATATGAATCATCCAAAGGGCAAGTAAAAGGGATAGGCTGGACTGGAAATGGATTGGATGGTGCAGGTGGTAAGATTGTCCTATTGATTGGCTTGGGCTTTGGCTAGTAAAAGTAGAGTTGATATGAGAAATTGAGAGAACTAAGGCAGCTTATGATTACAGAAAGATCCAGTTGAAGTTGAGCACATTTTCTTTTACCAATGCAAGACTGTGCATTGGTTGTTTGCAAGCCTCTCTTGACAAGAAGTCATTCTGTCTTAGCACAGGTGGCTTGTGAAACAGCTTGAACTAGAGTAGAAGTTGATTAGGGAAGTGGGGGGTTTTCTTTGACCAGGATCATACAAGCTGCATTGAGCAACAAGGCTTTGACTGCAAGAATAGTGACTTGTTAGTCATCTTCAGTATCTACAAGATGGCAATAATAGCTCCTTTCCTGGACTGTTCAAGGTTGCCCATTGCAATATTTGCAACAGACACAGGTCCATTTCCCCTCTAGGATTAGCATGAAAGGGGTTGTGGTGGTACATGAGAGCAGGGCAGTTGGATAAGTCTGCTACTAGTAGGGCCTTGCATATGCAATGTGGCGGACAACACATGTAAATTTACATACTAGTAAGATGTTGGAAATCTCTGAGTTAGGCTTAATCTAGATCTTCCTGTCCTTGGACTAGATCTATCTCAGAGATAACACAATGATGGTTGTCTTATAGGTTTCAGGAATCCATTTCAGATGGATAGAAATCAAGACTGAAACAAATGATGGACATAATACATGTCTCAAGCTAGACACAGTCATCACTTTGTTTCATGTCTCTTACAGTGGTTTCAACCACTTATAGAATAGTGATGCAATACATGTTTCATCAGTATTTACTATATAACCAGGGCCTTAAGCCCTTGGACAATTAACAATTTCACCAGACATCATTTCACTTCCAAACCAACTCTCTAAAGAGTTCTATCTTCAACTTAAGACACTCAGTGAGTAGTTCCCACTGACTCTGTGTTGGTGCTGCTGTTGTTGTATTTCCATTTGCAACTTTGTCATAAGACAGTGCATAGTTACGAGTCCTCTTGAAGAGAGGTGAGTTCTTACATGAGAAAGGCAGCATGCCTGAAAAGTTTGAGATTGTGAACTGTGAGTAAGAAGTTCCTATTTGAGAAAATTGGTCTGTTTGAGTCTTGCTGTTCCTTTTTTTTTGGGGGGGGAAGTCCTCTCAGAGGGGAAGTTCACACAGGGAATAGTGGTTGGAAAGGTTGTGAATGGTTGGTTGTTATTGGAAACTTAGCTACAGGCTTTGCTACTGTTGCAGTTTTACTCCATCATATTCAACTTCTTCATACTTGCCCTCACTGCTTCTAAATCATTATCCTTGTAAAAAGTACATTTAAAGGTAATTGTCAGTTTGATTGACTCCATGTCCATGGCCTAGACACCTGTCAGTCACTAATGGGTGTGTGGTAGTCTTTTTGCCTTACCATAAAGGGAGAGCTGTCAACTAAGGCAATGCTTCAGAGCACCAACTGCATTCAGCTGCTGTGTTGACCGATGGGATACTATGCTATGATAGAGAAGTTGACTTCAACAATGTCCCCAATGTGGAATGTGATTGGATCACATTCGTGAAACCTGGGGCAGAGTGAACATTATCCTCTTCTTGCTGCTTGTGTGACATTGGACTTACTTGGAGTATTAGGTTTATAATAGTTTACCACATTTTTGTCCAGGTGAGTATACTTGTCCCCACCCAGGCATGCAAGGTAGTTATCAGGGTTGATATTCGCTGTGAAGGGGACTGCAGATGAGTCCAATTGCAGGGCTTTGGATGTGAAGAACCAGTTGCTTATGTCTAGGATTGCTTGGCCTCTGAATATGTTGGGCATCTAGGGTTGCATGGTGCCTCTAGGAGAGTAGTGTCCAAGGACTATGTGCATGTGACAGATGCAGGACAGAGCATTTTTGAATGTTTTGGATCCTAGATCTGCGATGGCGATGGATTGTCTTAGGAATTTTGAACTGGTTGTTTGTCTGTAGCGATATGTTAGTGTTGAGCTATGTTAAGGTGGTCTTCACTGTCCTTACCATGGTGGGTTAAAAATTGGGGGGAGGTCTTTCTTGACCAGAATTCCTATCATTGCGATGACGACTTCTCCTAAGTTGCCTGTCGCACTGTCCTTTTGAACCATTCAGCTGATGCCTTGCTTGTCTGGCTGCAATGGATACCAAGTTTTGAAGACTTCAGAACTCTGTCGAATGGTGTTATGGTACTGGTCATGTCACGTTTTGGTTCCTCAGAGAGGTTAGGCCCAGAACAGATTGAACTACTCACCCAAGTTTCATGCTTGTTCATGTTTGTTGACTTCTTGGCTTCTGGGTGAGCTATCTGGCAAAGACTGAAATCAGTGAATGCATGAGATCGTTAGAGCATACTACATATCACCACTCACATCATGATTCCAATCAAAATATGCCACTCTCTAATGGATGCTATACTTAGCCTCATGCAGATCCTTCTTGTCTCCTTGCTTGAGCTCAGTAAGAACAAGAAACCAGCTAGAATTCCTTATCACACATCGATACTATCAGGCCATCAGTGGGTACTGGAATTGATAACAGGACATCCTGATCGCATCTGCTGTGAGCTTGGGATGAGTAAAGAGGCTTTTTTACAGCTCGTTCATGAACTACAACAAGCTGGTCATCAAGACTCAAGGAATGTGATACTCAAAGAACAAACCACAATCTTCCTCTACACCCATGTGACTGGCCTTACAATGCAGCATGTTGGTGAGTGTTTCCAGCACTCCAGCAGTACTATCTCTCAGTATGCACTCTATTTACTTGAATATTTTTATCTGATTGTCATGTCTGAATGTCGACCTTTCAGATACGTTCAACAGATCCTTACAATCCTTTCACAACCACCATTTTACACAACCTATGTGGAATTCCCATTAGGTGACACTGTCTCATCAAAGATACATTGTAATCCAAAGTTCTATCCTTATTTGTGGAACACGATTGGTGCGATTGATGGCAGCCACCTTCCTGTTACCACTCCTGCTCGTCTTCAGCCAAAGTATCATAATCACAAGGGATACCTGTTGCAAAATGGACTTTTTGCATGCAACTTTGAGCTTGAGTTCATGTATTCTCTTACAGGTTGGGAGGGCTCAGCAACAGATGCTTGGACCTATGCAGATGCTATTTCCACTGACCTTCAGATCCCTCCTGGCAAGTATTTACTTGGTGATGCAGGTTATTCACTATGTGGTAAAATACTTGTTCCATGCTGTGGTGTTCACTATCATCTTGCAGAGTGGGCACATGGCACAAAGCGGCATGTATATATATCTTTCAAATGTTTTAAACAATGCTGATACTCATACAGTGACTCCAAAAACCATTGCAATAACTAACCTTGTGAGGGTGTGCAAAGCGCACCCCAAGCACATGTGGGAATTGCACGTCACTTTGCTCTGATCAAATATAGTAGACACACTTGGCTACAAACCGACCCTTTGATCATGTGATTTAGACCAGTGGCTGTGGAGATATGCCACAAACATTACAGTGAACTCATGAATTTCAACAGGATCTCAGTAAAGTCAATAGTTGTTTGGTCATGTTTTGTCATGAAAACAAAGATATATTGATTACTATTATGTCTGAGTTGACAAAGTTCCCACACTGCAGTATTCCCTAATATAGTACTGATATTTCAATCAAACCAATATCAATCACTTTTCACTCAATAATGACTGTTTTAATAGACTTAATAGCTATTCTATGTGGTACAAATGTTTTTACAATGTATATACCATAGTTCAATATGATTGATAAGCCATGCATATCATTTAATGGAAGGCTATCCTAGGATGTTTGTATTAATATTGGGTATATTAGTTGCTCTTGCTATAATAGTAATGGCTATTCATATGTATATGGTTCCAAAAATACATAGAAGGATTGGAATCCATGCTACTATCAATTCTACAAGTGTCACCTGCCAAAATCCCAGCGGTACAGTCTATTATTATCATGAAAATCCACTTTATCTTATGGGTATATTTTGTTGATCAACTTGATAGTCCATAAAATTGTGTATGCTATGCTAATCAATGTTTGTATGACCTTGGGTGATTGATTTCAATCATATATCATTATCTAAGCATGTTTTGAATCATTATTAGATAATGTTTTTAGTCATATATCCAATGTTATATTAGATATGAAAGATTGTGACTTGATTACAGCTTGTTAGCCACAATTTGGCACATGCTATTCCATTAGATTATAATGGGGAGCATATCAGATATATTGTACACCATTTATTTCACTTAAATAGTAATGCATTGCACTTGTATAATAAAGATATAAAGTCATTCATACATTTTACTATAGGAAAACTCGCAGAAATATTATTTATATGACTTACAAAATGGAGAGCAAAGTTGTAAATTGTGAACAAACATTTTATAAACATACTTGTAACATAGGATGGTCACTGAAGCTATTAAGACAGTTATTATTGATTCAAAAGTGATTGATATTGGTTTGGTTGAAGTATCAGTACTATATTAGGGAATACTGAAGTGTGAGAACTTTTGTCAACTCAGACATAATAGTAATCAATATATCTTTGTTTTCATGACAAAACATGACCAAACAACTATTGACTTTACTGAGATCCTGTTGAAATTCATGTCAGTACATAAACCGTTGCAATGAGTTCACTGTAATGTTTGTGGTGTATCTCCACAGCCAATGGTCTACATCACATGATCAAAGGGTGGGTTTGTAGCCAAGTGTGTCTACTATATTTGGTCAGAGCAAAGTGAAGTGCAATTCCCACATGTGCTTGGGGTGCACTTTGTGCACCCTTGCAAGGTTAGTTATTGCAATGGTTTTTGGAGTCACTGTATATAGTTCAAGAAACAAGGAAGAACTTTTTAACCTACGTCACTCGTCCACTCGGAATGTCATCAAGAGAATTTTTGGAATCCTCAAATGCTGCTTTCATATCCTACTACTCCCAGCCGAGTTCTCACTTTTGGTGCAAGCACAAATTCCTGCTGCATTGTGTGCAGTTCACAATTTAATTTGCCATCACAATTCAAATGAAATAGATGAGGACAAGGATGAGGACAAGATCAACAAAAATGATGGCAATAGGGATGGTGTGGCTGATGCTCCTGAAATGGAAAATATGGACAATAATGCTCAGCAGTTCTGTGATGAGATCACAGAGGCAATGTGGGCTGATTATCTGTATGTGAGGGAGGAAAGGGGTATGGACTTGGGGCGAGACTCAGACACAGACAAATCAAGTAATGAGGACACTTAGAATTTGTGCTTAGTACTTACAATCTCAAATCAGTTGAGGATGCATAGATTCCATGTGAGGCTACAGAGTACAAACTAGAGGGTACTATCAGAATGATGACAATGTTTCACATAAATCTTCTCAGTATACAATACACAATCCATAGGACTAAACGAGAGAAACATAGAAGCCTTCTTCTTGTCCAATGAAAAATATTCTCCTACAACAAAGATCTTGTCCATGTTGTCAATAAAACCCAGCATCATATAAAGTTCTTTGGTGGCATTGGCTACAACAGTAAGAGGGTTTCGGAATCCAGTTGAAATGGTATCACACATGTTCTGAATGACACTATGTACAGCATGGATGGTGATGAGCTGTGAGCGATTTTCCTTCCCCTTAGTAGATGAGGCCCCAGTGTGTGCAGATGCTTGGCAGGAGTGCTTCTTGGGGCCTGGTCCACCTGGAATGCTGTGACCACTAGCCTCAGGCTGAGATGAGGCCAAGGGTGCTGGTTCTGAAATTGGCAATATCTGGGTAAAAGGAGTCGAGGGGAGAGAAGTATCATCTTGGCACAACACTTCAAACTGACACTTGCTGCTTGTTCTGGAGGTAGCAGATATAGCAGGTTCAGAAGTGGGTTTAGCTTGAGCACTCAGGCCAGTGGTGGAGAGATTCTGTTGGAATGTAGGAGAAATACTAGTAGCAGGTGGTGGTTCAAAGATGAATTAGTGAGGGGTAAAGGTAATTGATAATACAGGTGGAAAGACAGGAACACTGGACAGGTATACAGATCTAGAGTGAGTGACAGAGCTTGGGCCAGGTTCACTGTTTGCAGAGACATCATTGGGTAATAGTAAGTCTTGGTGACCGGCACCACTGGCAGTGCCCATTTGCCCACTAGCTACAGGGCATCCAATGGCACCAGTTGATGCATGATAGGTGATATCTCCTGACGCGCCACTGAGTGGGAACATTTCAGAGAATTGTTCAAAGAATTCCCAGCCTTGGTTGTGGAAGGATTTCATTTTCTTGCACCTCTAAGCAGGTGGTGAGATCTAATACCAGAAAAAGTGCTGTGTTCATACCTTTGGATCAGCTGCAATCCATGTTTCAAAGACCTGTGCCAAATGTGGATCACATATATTTGCACCATTGACAGCGTCAAAGCTAACACCCAAGAGTCTGAGGTACTCCTTGATTACACAGTAGGTTTCTTTCAACTACGACAATAAATCAATATGTAGGTTACTGTGAAGGAACATTATGATCTGTTACTTACCCATTTCACTGTTACGATACATATCCTGTCATTCTCTTCTTCTTTGTTCGTCAGGTAGTGAACAGTAAACGTAGAGGATGACTAGCAAGGCTTGGTAGAGGAAGTCCAGTTCCACGATGGTCTCACTTGAAGAACCTATCTTCACAGCAGATGAGATGAGAACACAGGTAGATTGTGTAGATCAAACTACTGTACATGGTGCCAATCTACAGTATTTATACATAACTGGGGATAGGGAAAACACTACTATAGTAAGAGATATAACAGTGGGAGATGTGGGGCATCCATGAGAGCGAAACTATGGCTGTGTGAGAGGGTGTTCTCATGTGTGTGGGATACCACAAGATCTGATGGAAATGAATCTAAAGTAAGTCTGTATGATGGTGTACAGGATGAAATAGACAAGAAAGGAAGTGATGGTGCAGACCTTGTGCCCGAAGGTGATGAAGCAAAGTGTTATGGGCTGGGAGGAGATAGAGGCTTGCTATGCTGAGTTGCATCGGACCATTGATTGAGCTACTGAAGCTTTCATAGCAGTGGGCCTTCTCAGTACCTCAGACCGGGACATGTATCTTGTGTATCCCATGGGGGAGTCAAACGTGGGAAGCCCAACCACAGAGTAGCTGGGTACCTATTTTTCCTTGCACTGCTTTCCTTCCTCTTTGGCTATGGATCTGATCTTATCTTGTACACCGCCATATGGACTCATTAGAAGCGTGTCACTGCCCTGCACAGTCCACAGTATGTCTTCTTTCTTATCACTTCATTTCTGCTCACATCACCTCCAGATAGAGCCTGTAGTTTTATTCCTGTTCAGGACGCTTTCCTCCTCCTGCTATATCTCTTACTATAGCAGTAGTTTCCCATCACATCATAGTTATGTATAAAAGTGCCACTATCAGCGCTCATATCCCCTAGTTAGATTTATGCAATCATCAGTGTAACTTACTCACACTGCTCAAAGAGAGCGAGACTCGGAACCCTGGCTCGTAATCACCATACTTGTGTCATCGTTACCCTTACCTTCACTTATTCCCTTTGGATCTTCTTGCAAGCCCTCACTCTGGTAATCGGCAAAGTAGTAGTGCACTACCATGTTAACAAAAGATCTAACTTGTCCCACGGCTCCAACTAACACACATTCGGAGCCACCCACCTTTCACCATTACGTCCTACCAAGTCCCAGATAGCTTCGACTCCAATTCCCCTCCACTCACACCGCCTCAAAGAACACCCTTGCCTCCACCAGTTCCTCTTGTCCCATCTACGTCATGTTGTATTCAGGATAGACACACACCTGTATCAAGTGGAATACCTTTGATCCCCATCACACACCTTCCAGTAGGACCAGAACATTGGAGAGCTAGAAGCATTTCCAGGAGCTTGCCAAATTCCCCTTTTCTTGAAGCTGGGCAAACTGAACCCACCACCAGTAGCTCCCCCCTCCCCTCTCAGGCCCAGACACCCCACTCCATATCCTCAAACAACGAGGAAGTCCCCATTAGAGTGGATACAGAGCCATTACCGGAACCTTCACAGATGTCTTACATCCCACCCAATGAAGGAGACAGTATCAACCTTTTTGGACCAGATCTAGACCTTGATGCCCATCCCCATACCACCCCTGAGCACCCAATTGCCACTGCCTTACAAGAGGCCCTTCAAGACCCCTTCAAGACCCCAGAAGCTATACCAGGATGACTGACGCAGGAGACACCCATGAAACATCCATTAAAGAGAACAAAGTGGCTTTACCAGATTCCTTTTCTGGTCATGCCAAGGACACTCGCAGATGGATATCACAGATGTGAGCCTACTTCTTTGTCAACCCTGCCATTTTTGGAACAAAGGATGCCCCAAATGAGCAACAGATGGTTATCACACTCCTTAACTGTATGAATACGGGCTGAGGAATGGCGTTTGCTGAAAGCTGGTAAGACCAAATCCAGGATGAAAACACAAAAGAGGAAGACATCACGTTTACCAAAGTATCCAAGGATTTCCTTGCACTCTTCTCCCTGCTCTCCATCAAGCAAGAAGCAAGGAATGCCTTAGATACCATCAGCATGAGCGACTTTCAGGGAGACTTCCAGGAATTCAGGACAGCCTTCAAACTAGACTTGGCCAGGTCCCAGATGAACAATCAAGACGATATCAAAAGTATCCTTCATGGAGCAGTGTCCTTGGAGTTAGCACAAAAAATGTCCAGAGTAAACAAGGAGCCTAAGACCACTTGGGAGTGGCTGGACAAAGCAGGGGAATTCTATGACAGGGATCTTCAGTACAAACATGATCGGTGAAGGAAAGGAGGGCACCCCTCCTATGCCCGGTCCACCAATAATCATCAAAGGAAGGACCTGGGTGCCATGGACGTTGATGCCATCCACCTCACCCCTGACGAACGCATGGAATGTTTTGCCAAGGGACTGTGCTTCATTTGTAGGAAGAAGGGATGTTCCACTAGAAACCACAAGAAAGGAAAGGCCCCCTGGAAGGAAAGAAACAGAAACTCTCCCTGACAAGAAGTAAGGACCGCAGCAATCGCCGATACCCCACTCGGGCAATTTGCAAGGAAATATAAAGTCTTGGAAAAAGCCACCCTGGAGACCCTTAGGATTTGTTATTCTAAGCTGTCCGAAGACTTGGAGGAAGAAGAAGAACCAGATGATGAAACTACCGTAAATAGACTAACCCTGGATGAGGGTTTTTAGAAGGGAAGGAAGGATCAGCATCTTCACTTCCCAGAATCACTCCTGTATTTGTAACCGATAAGAAGTCCCAGTCAATGCATATCCCCCTCTCACTCTACGCTGGGACAACAGGACAAATCGCTGAAAAGAAAGCCCTAATCAACAGTGGGGCAACTGGATGCTTTATTGACCATCAACTAGTAACACACATGAAATGGCCAAAGAAATGCCTCCCCAGACCAATCAAAGCCAGCAATGTGGACGGAACAATTAACCAAAACGGATTAATACACTTCTCAGTAATGCTTCAAATATGAATAGGGGAATGAGAGTGCCCTCAGAAGTTCCTAGTCATCAACTGTGGAAAAGAAGACATCATCTTAGGACTTCCCTGGTTATAGGAAAAAAACCCAATAATCAACTGGGCCACCAGGAAAGTCTTACTTACGACACCCCTGAAATTATGACATGACTCCCCAAAAGCCATAGCACAGTGGTACCTAGTAAAGTACCTGGGAATGGACCCAGACACTCAAATTACCAAATGGTGAAGGAAGAAATTGGATTACAAGGCCACCTGAGCCTATCCCATAAGGAAAACCACCATCACCACCAAGATAGTCACCAAATCAACAAAAAAGGAAGTAACCCTCCCCGAGCAATATGCTGAATACACAGGAGTGTTCAGGGACCCCCCATCCGGCGAACTTCCCCCATCAAGGGAATTCGACCACTCAATCAACCTCACCCCCAATTTCGTACCCCGATGAGCCAAAGCTTACCCTCTCAACCCAGAAGAACAAAAAGCTTGCTGAGAGTTTATTGATGAATATCTGAAAAGCGGAAAGATTGTCCCATCTAAATTCCCTCAGGCATCCCCTTTTTTCTTTGTCCCAAAAAAAGATGGAAAGGTCTGGCCCTGTCAAGACTATTGACACCTAAATGCGGGAACTGTGAAGAACATGTACCCCCTCCGACTTATCTCCGACCTGATAGATAAATTGAAAGAATTGTCGATCTTCACCAAGATGGATGTATGATGGGGGTATAATAATGTCCTGATCCAACCTAATGATTGATGGAAAGCCACATTTAGCACTCCATTTGGCCTCTTCGAGGTGACAGTGATGTTCTTCAGGCTCTGTAACTCCCTAGCCACTTTCCAAGCCCTAATGGACAGCATCTTTGGGGATCTGATCACTGAAGGGTGGCTCATGATTTACATGGACAACATTCTCATTCACTTAGTGGACCAAAAGATCCATGATGAAAGAACCAAACAGGTCCTAGCATGCCTTCGAGAACATAAACTCTACCTCAAACTGGAAAAGTGCAGCTTCAATGTCCCTGAAGTGGAATACTTAAGGATGATAGTAAAAAAAGGGGCAGTACTGATGGATCTGGTTAAGCTCACAGCAATCCAAGACTGGAAACCCCCACCTCTGTAAAGGCCATCTGCTCATTTATTGGTTTCTGCAACTTTTACTGAAAATTTATTCCGGGATTCTCTGACATCATATGACCCCTGCACTCTCTGATCAAGAAAGGCGACCTTTGGACTGGGCCGATGATCATCAATGAGCATTCTCGAGGTTAAAAGGGAAATTCCTCAAAGCCCTGTCCTCCGTTACCCCAATACCACACCGCTGTTCACTGTCATGACTGACACTTCCCTCATAGCAGCATGGGGGGTCCTGATGTAGCATGATGCCACAGGTGACCTCCACCCCTGTGCATATTTTTCGAAGACCTTCAGCTCTGCGGAATGGAACTATGACATCTATGACTGAGAAATGCTTGCCGTCATCTTGGCCCTCCACGAATGGCATCACTACCTAACTGGGATGGTTCATCCAGTTACCATCCTCACTAACCATTGTAACCTTATATACTTCAAGCACCCCCAGGATCTCTCCTGATGGCAGGCCCACTGGCAAATGTTCTTACAAGATTTTGACCTGTCATGGTGGGCCCTGCCTGGGACCACCATGGGTCTGGCAGATGCCCTGTCCTGAAAGAACAAGGTGGACACCTCACTCGATAACCAGCAGATTCAAGTAGCATCGACACGAGCACAACTGCTTGCTGCCAATGCTATCTGCTCACCCTCAATGCTTCCACATGCCTGGCCATTTAAATGGTGTCAACATGGTACAATAGCTCATTGTCAATGCCTTCTACTCGCCCTTGATGTCTCCTACCTCCTAACCATTTGAACAGAGTTGACATAAGTGCAACCGCTCACTGTCAATGCTATCTGTTCACCCTTGATGCTTCCCACCCCCTGGCCATTCAAATGGCCTCATCACAGGTGCAATTGCTTGTTGTCAACACTATCTGCTCACCAACAATGCCTTCCACTCACTCTCAACACCCCTTGCTGCCTGGCCATTTGAATGGTGTCAACACATGCACAACCACATGCTGTCAACACCATCCACTCAATCTCAACACCCCCTGCCACTGGGCCACTTGATGCTATCCATTCAGCTTCTGGCCTTTCAAGCAGCATCAACATGGAATCCAGGTGTGGGTGTGGGTGTGGGTGGCTCCAACCTGTGCCATTCCATGGTTGTACCTTGGCTGTATGTTGTTCTGGGACACTATTTGCTTGTAGCAGATGTATCCATAGTTTGCAATACACTGCTTAGTATGTTCAAAGTGTGAATATATGGCAGTGTCATTGCAAGGGTGTGCTAACAAATGTCATGTACTCCCATAGTGTAAATATATGGATATATCTCTCTGTACATGTTTACCATCAGCAAATCTACAATTTTTCTAAATCATCTAAGTGGACCTATGAGAACTAAAATCATCTTTTGATCTATTCATCTAAAATCAGATGATTTAGACCATTTAGATCAAAAGTTAATTATTTTGATATAATCATAGAGTATTTAGACCATTTAGAGTAAGAAGTCAGTCAATTGATATATTCATAAATCATTTAGACCACTTAGAGCAGAAAGTCAATCAGGTTGATGTAGGCATAGACCATTTAGACCACTTAGAGCAAAAAGTTAACCAGGTTGATATAATCATAGATCATTTAGACCACTTAGAGCAAAAAGTCAACCAAGTTGATATAATCATAGACCATTTAGACCATTTAGAGCAATGGGTTACCAGGTTAATACAGTCATAGATCATTTAGACCACTTAGAGCAACAGGTTAACCAGGTTGATACAATCATAGATCATTTAAACCACTTAGAGTGAAAAGTCAACTGGATTAATATA